>KK119524.1:102582-147817 GCA_000611955.2 Stegodyphus mimosarum | reverse complement strand
AAAAAAAAATATTTAATCTGATACTTTTATTTTGTTCTGTATGTGTAATTTTAAAGGATTATATTATCGTTTCGATCATTTTTTCATTGGCAAAAGGAAGAGCTATGTGCCTCACAGCATTCTTGCTGTTAGGCAAGGAGGGGGGGCATTTTAAAAAAATGACTGATTCCTTGCTACACGTAGGAAATACCCACCTAATATTCAACGATTTTAATCGCTTGGCCACTAGTGGGTAGTTATATAGAGACTAGACATGCGACATGCGACGGAGGACGTGGGCACCACCCCTCTACCAATACGGTTAATCGGTATAGCGCCACGTCCACCTTTATCTATTGCCTAGATACATGATACATAAGAACATGCGGTGGCTACAGATAGACTGTGCAGAAGATACATAGATATTCAGATGCTTAAATACATGTTACGTAGGAACATGGGGTGCATGGGGTGACGTACACATAGTTATGAACATAGAATATATAAGTGCAAAATAAGTTACATGTTACGGGATGTTGAGAGATATATGATACAAGATGCTGTGGGTACAGAGATATGCAGATGCCAAGATACATGATACGAGGTGCAGAGTGTTATAAGTTCCATGATACATGGTAGATGGTGCGAAATAAGATGCGTGATACAGGATTATGCGGGATATATGTTACAATGTGCAGAAGATGCGAAAATTGGCAGATGCCAGGATGCATGATACGTAGAACATAAGGTGACATACACATACTTAAAACAGAAAGTTCAAAATAGGTTACATATTAAAGGATGATACAAGATATATGATACATATTACAGGATGATACGAGAAATATGACATATATTACAGGAATATAGAGACTAGAAAAGAGCAGTTTCAAAATCCTGGAAAATCTCTTGATAAACGTTGCATTGTCAGACATCGTTATAATTTACATACCGTCTTAACTCGCCTAATAGTCGCAGCCCCGTTTCGAAGCAGAAAATATCGTCAAACTATTTTCCCCGCATAAAAGCCGCAATCGCGTACTTGACCTTTATTTGGAAAGTAAGAAATTATCAGCTGTGGTCTTCTCAAAACCAGTACTCATAATGGGTTCGATTGTTCTGTCACTCTCATTGACATTCTGAAAGATCACTCCATAGCAAGATTTTAATTGCGTACTTTCTCTGACAGTGGCGTGCGGTCCATATGTGCAGGGTGTACACTGCACACCCTGGGAAAATTATGAGAGACAATAATTTTCTGCACCTATGTCTACCTAACTTTATATGGTAGATAATAAATATTATTTATAATATATTCAAATATTATGCTGATTTGCTTCCTTGTATTCTCGCAGTCCGTGCAGTACTAGGTGCTGCGCCACGTAGCGCGTTGAAAAGCAAACGAACATGGGAAGTTTTGATGTGTACGCACTGCGCGCTAACAGAAAATCACGCTTTATATGTATGGGCTACTGGAGAATCATAGCATACTATACCACTGAGGCAAGTGCAGCTATTTTTCCTGCACTTGGCATTCAGAATCATCCCAAGGTACGGTTTATTAAGCGTTGTATTAGAGCGGGGACTTGGGTGTTGAAGCGCTTTTGGTTTTTTAACTGATTAACTGGCCATACGATTTTGCAGACGGTTAATGTTTAAATTTATATATTGTAAGATTTTGTTTTTATGGAAATATAAAAGAAGTATTTTATCAGTATAAAGGGAAATGTTTTAGTGTGATATAGTAATTTCGGTGATGTATTATATTTATAGAAATAATTTGCTGAAAAACAAGTTTGTTTTCTTAGACGAAAAAGAAACGAATTTTAACAGAACAGTCCAAATTTTACTATTCATTGTGTCTTACAGACAGTATATAAGTTATATCTGTAACACCATATCCCTGGTTTTGTTTTAAAAAATTGTCAAGATGTTTTTAGCAGAATATATGATTTCCAAATGTTAAAAACAATTAATAAATATAATTTAATCCACTGACCGAACGAGAAACAGTTCGTTCTATTGTGCCAGTATGCAGTGAAATCCTCCGCACGTGGAATAGACGTTGGTTTGTCGGCACTAATGAGCATCCTGATGACTCAAGGATCAAGGAAGTGCAATTTATGGGGTTCATAGGCAATTACGTCTTTACCTCCACATCATCACAGGAATTTAGATCATCAAAAGAGGGGATTGTCTAATAGGATAAAAGTTTTGAAAAGCCGAATGACTTGGAATAAGTGCCTTCACACTGAGACAAAAAAGGTAAAAACTCAGAAGGTCTTAATTTTGTGCCGAATAATAGCCAGAATAATTTAGATAGGGGCAGTCATCATAAAATATTGACCAGATAAATAAAAGGTGAAGTTTCCTTGAAACTTGATAATCGCGCTTTGCATACGTCAGGAGAGAAGAATACGTAGGGGAGAGGTCAAAGACCTTTTCGGATACGCTTTCTTCAGAGGAGGGAAGGATGGGGGGACCTGGTTACAAGTCGAAAAAGTAGTTCTGCCAGTGATCAGCTGGGAGGGAGAAGTTTCGTTTTTGACTGCTATTCAATGCGGCATTTAAAAGGCCGAAAATGATGTTGTTAAACACCTGAAAGAGTTCCTTCTTAAAGGAAGATAAGAGATAAGATCAATTGCTTTAACAAGTTAAATTATGCTGTTAAGCGTTGATAAGAGACATAACATAAGAGAGATTTATATTAAGAGAATAACATAAGAGAGATATATTTAAAATTTAAATCATCCCGATGTCATCAGGCTGACAATGAGGCACCGCAACGGCGGACGCCGTGTGGTGCCGCCGATATGACCCCACACAACACAAAACATGATTTTTGCTTCAGTGTTGGTAGAATTCTCATAAGTTTAGTTGTTTTTATAAGTTATACCTCGATTACTCGTAGGTAAATATTTTATGTATTGTATTCTTTAAATTTATATTCATAATAAATAACCCATTTCAGAATGGAGAACTCAGATGTCTCAATAATTAAAGATTTATTGGAAAATCCATTTTCGACACGACACGTTACTGCAAAAAACGAAATAGTTAAATTAAGTAGACCGATGCCGGATATTATTCTATCGCAAAACGTTAAGATTAAAAGACAACAGTGTGTACGACATTTTCAAAAATCTATGTATGAAAAATTTAAACGGTTAACCGGTTGTAGTGAATTGAATAAGTTGTACTGTTGGCCATGTTTAATTTTTGTTGTAATTGAAAAGGATAAGAATATTTGGACAAAACAAGCCTACAGTGATTTAAATCATGTCCACAAAGTTGCAAAGAAACATGAAAAAACACAATCTCACAGAAATGCCGTAGTACTATTAAAAACATTTGGTACCGCCAGGATAGATTAATGTTAGATCAACAAAAGGCTTCAACGATTGTTCAACACAATGAAAAAGTAACAAGAAATAGAAATATTCTCAAGAGATTAATAGATATAGTTTGTTACTTAGTAAAACAAAAAGATGCATTTCGTGGACACAATGAGAATATAAATTCCCTTAACCGAGGAAATTATATAGAATTAATAACTTTAATTAGTAAATATGATGAGCTTTTAGCAACCCATCTAAGAACTGCAACTGTATTTTCTGGAACCTCTAATAGAATACAAAATGATAATATTGCATTGATAAAAAATATTGTAATTTCAGAAACTAGAAAAGAGGTAAAAGAAACGCCATTCGTTGCTATTATGCTGGATGAAACATCTGACATAGCTCACAAATCGCAATTATCGGTTGTGCTACGATATGTTAATAACTGTAGTGCACCGGTGGAAAGATTTTTGTTTTTTAAAGATGTTAGTGGTGATCTTTCAGCGGAAGCTTTGTGTAATGTTGTGCAAGAAACGATTTTGAGTTGGGGGTGTGAGAATAAACTGATTGCTCAAACATACGATGGGGCGGCAGTCATGGCAGGAGCGTTGAATGGGTCGCAGAAAAAAGTAAAAGACATTTTCCCAGAAGCTATGTTTGTGCATTGTTGCGCACATGTACTTAATTTAGTTCTGTCGCAATCTGTATTGTTTATAGAAGATTGTAAATTATTTTTTGCAACAATTTCTGGTATAGCCCCATTTTTTCCGGTGTCTACGAAAAATAATCATGTTTTAAATGAAAATATTAAAAGAAAATTTCCAAAATTAGCTACAACACGTTGGAATTATTCATCTCGTTTGGTAAATACCATAAAAAGCGAAAGGCAAGGATTATCTAATTTATTTGAAAATATTATTGAGAATCCAGAAGGCTGGGATAACGATACAATTAATATTGCAAAGAGTTTCCACATGTTTTTTGAAGAATTTAAAGGTAATTTTCTCCTAAATATTTTTGCCAAAGTGTTTAGTCATACTGATGTTCTATTTGACATTTTACAAAAAACTAAGATATAGCAAGTTCTAGTCAAAAAGTAGAGGAAGTAAAAGATGCAATTCAAAATATGCGAACTTCTGTTGCATTTGCTGAAGTTTATGAAGAGACTATTTCTGTAGTGGGTCCGCCAAATTTAAAAAAACGTCGTGTAAATTTACAAAACTCAAGTGTAGACCAAGATCAGCATTTTAAAAATTTATATTTTGAAATAATGGACACTATTTATTGTCAGTTAGATGTCCGTTTTAAAAAATTAAATTCGCTCAAATTTTTTGAACTATTGAATTTCAGTTTTTTTAAGAAATATCAAAGTAAATTTCCGGATGAACGCCTTAATTCGTTAAAGAACGCTTATGCAAAACATTTCGATTTTGTAAAGCTAACCAATGAATTATGCGTTCTTTATCGTAGTGAGTCATACCACGAAATGAATTTATCGAAACTTATTCAGCATATAATGCTGAATGATTTGACAGATGCCCTAAGCGAAGTAAATAAATTGGCCCATTTAATTTGTACAATTCCATTTTCAACTGCTTCGGTGGAGAAATCATTTTCAGCATTGAAAAGAGTAAAAAATTCTGCACACAATACAATGAGCCAGGACAGATTAAGCAATTTATCTCTAATAACAATAGAAAAAGAAATGGTACACTTATTACAGTCAAAACCAGAGTTTTATGAACATGTAATTGATGATTTTGTTAGTAATACGGATAGACGTATGGATTTTGTGTACAAATGAATAATAGAAAGTTAAAGAAGTGTTTAATGTAAATTTTTATGGTTTTATTATTATTATTGTTGTTGTTGTTCTCTGCACACCCTGCATGAAAACCTACCGCACGCCACTGTCCTCTGGGAAGATGGGAGAGCTTCCGGGAACAGGATTTCTTGTCCCCCTTCATTTTAAAGCTTTCAACTTCTTTTTCGTTGTGACATTGTCAACATTGTGACGTCTACTGCTGCTGCTACGGCTGGGTCTACTGCCAAATTATCGCCCCCCCCCCACGTAGATTGTTGTCATTGCTCGCTTTTAAATCGTTTGAGTTTGTTCATCAAAAATTCGTTATAGCTTTACAAAATATGAAATAGACAGTAAAACAAATTCCAAATTCAGGCCTTCAGTTGCACGTATTCGGGTGGATACGTACGTTATTCAAAACAGGATGGCTCTACCCTGCTAAAAATGCCCCATAGAAACCGAAACCAGTAAAATTTTTTATGGGTACCCATAAAATTCTATGGGTTTATATTGACTTTTACTGATTTTTGTTGGTTTTTTGTGGTTTTTTCTTACTGGTTTCAAAACGCCCCATAGAAACCAGTAAAACTTTCTACGGGCACCCATAGAATTCTTTTGGTCTCTACTGACTTTTACTGGTTTCTATTGATCTCTGTGAGTTTTTCTTACTGGTATCATCTAACACCCATACAACCAACATGAATGTCAGAACTTTCTACTGGTTTGTATTGGTTTATATTGATTTTCACTGGTTTTCTTACTGGTATTAATATAATAGAAATAGATGCTAAGTAAATCTTCTGTTGGTTTATATAAGTTTGCAGACAAATTATGCTGAACAGAATAGTGAATTTCAGACGTGTTCAAAAGGTGCGTATCTGAATGTAATAGCATTTTTGTTATATAATATGCATTTTTTTAATTTCACGCATTTCTAAAGCAAGATAACCACGGTATCACTATTTTGACACACACAACACGCCAAAAAAAAAGTATAATTAAGATTAATGTTACATTTTTTGTTAAAAGTAATGGGTCCTGTTTAAATGCTTTAGAATTCATGCGTTTAGAGGATTTTACATGTTGGTGGTCTTAAAAAGGTGATGGTTAGGTTATTCAATTATGGCAAAGCACACGAGGGCTATCTGCCTAAAGGGATGGATGCCTTCGTGGAGGACTTTCTAAGGGAAACTGGCTCGTATACACGCTACACATCGGGAAAACCACGAAAACGCCCATGCAGCCAGCCCGTTCGCGGGATTCGAACCTCGGATCGAACTACCAGTGTTCAGCGTTTTTACCGCTCGGCCGCTGGTGGGCCCTAAAAAGGTGATGTTCACTACCCAATGGTTCTTTATGTTCTCAAAAATACAGGTCTTTTTTAGAAAGTGACCTCTTAGAGATGTCCTCAATAGATGATTCGTTATAATTATTTTCTAATAGATAACGGGATTAATGTAATTCAATGTCAATTTAAAAAGTGGCTCTTTATATTAAGAGATTTCTGACTAATTTTTCTTTTGCAATTAGCTGTTACGTAAGCTTAATTGTTTTCTTGTATTTTTTATTGTACATAATAGAAATATTTACTTTGAGACAGGCGCACACACACACGCGCGAAATAATAGTAAATCGTACAAATGCAATAAAAAATACAAAGCATATTCTATATTACATTTTTATTTCAGCACAGCAGATTTAAATAATTTTGGAATTAAATATGATGTCTCTTTTCGAAAAAAATTAAAATTCTCGTTTTCGAAACCTTTTCTCAACTTATATCCTTTCATAGTTTCTTATAATAATAATTCATGTGTACACAATAAAATTCCTCCGAACACAGAGACTATCCTTGATTACATTTTTTATTTCGACGCAACAGATGAAAATGATTAAAAAAATGCAGTTCCTTTTTCAGAATAATATTTTTTTCAGCATAAATCATCTATTTTTTTTCCTTGTATGTGTGTGAACCAATCAGCGGCCGAGCGGTTAAGTCGCTGAAATCTGGTAGTTCGGTCCGGGGCTGGAATGGCGAACGTGCTGGCTGCATGAGCGTTTTCGTGGATTTCCTCTTACGTAACGTCCGTACGAGACTGTTTTCCTTAGAAAGTCCTCTACGAATTCGTCCCTCCTCTTAGGCAAATAGCCCAAGTGTGCTTTGCCTAAATCGAAACGAAAAAGAGGGAATTTGTGAGGGATGTCAGCGACGAAACATCACTTTTTTGAGCTGGGGATAAAACGATATTAAGCCTCTGATGTTAGGAGGACAGTGGGTAACAGCATTTTGCTGCAGATGACAGGAGAAAAATTAGACGACACGTCATTTGAGAAGAAAGGCCTACATAATTAACTTTCTGTCCATGCTGTGGTAAACAGAACATTATCTGCCCATCCAGGGTCTAAATTTAACTAATGCATACATTAGTTTTTAAGAAATGGTAATTTCAGCCACAGCCCCCAAGTAAGACGATGCCTGGTATTTTATTTTATTACTTATTCGTCATTAATTAAATTTTTATTTCTCTTTACATTTTTATTGAATTTTAATAGTTATTATTTAATACTCTAGTTGCTAATTATTTTTTCATTGTAATAGTTGTTTATTTATTTATTTTTCCTTCTTTCCTGATGGCCTTCGGTAGGGCTCCAGCACTTCTAATTTTAAAAATTAAGCCCTGACTACAACCAGTGACAGCGAAAATAAAAGCCAAGTAAAGAATATATACTTTACATTTAATTATAATTTATTTAAAATGTATACTTGAGTTTGGCAGTATTGCCGATTGCAATAAAAAAGAAAGGTGCACATCTAGATGTTATAGCGGTCCCATATACAAAATTTCAACGTTCTACAACTAATCGTTTTTTGAGTTATGCGAGATGCATTACATACGTACGTACACGTTACAAAAAAATCCCTTTTAAGTTCATTTAACAATCCGTTTTGGGAAAAGAAAACGTCCTTCATTGTGTACGTACGTACAGACGTTCCCCCAAAAATAATGTTAATAACATCACAGACGGGGCCAAACTCCATGTCAGTAAAAGCCGCATATTCGGTATAGCCGCAACTAGAATTTCCAAAAGCCACAAATCCATATTTACATCATTTTAAAAGTAGTGAATGAAGTTTCAAGTGGAAACAAACGTCTGATACTGCATAAAAAGAAATCAAGTAAATTAATTACTTTCGTTCGGATATGAAGTAGTTTAGTTTACCACATTTTATACCTGTAATTTTTTTGCATAAGAGCCGCAGATTGCTCACGAGCCGCGCTATCGCCACCCCAGGTACACTATACACTAAAATAATAAATTTAAAATTTCCGAAAATCGCATAACGTCGAATTTGCTTTGACTTTCGTTCTTTTTAATTCTTAACGCAAAGAAAAGTTATTTATCGGTCAAGTCATAAAATGCGTTTATGTGTGCCACAGATCTGCCTCCATAATAATATTCGCACTAGTGTACCAAAGAGATGTTTATGATGGAAATATTTATATAAAACGAGATATCTGAAACCAAGAAGTGAAACGATTAGTTTATTAAATTAAAAGTTTCTCAATTTTAACTAAATTAAAATATTTTCAATTTTCTTTAACTTAGTGTTTGTCACTTTCAATTAGCTTAAATAAATCATTTTCATCTTTTGAAAATAAAAAATATTTCCATCTTTTCACAAAAGTTTCATTTTGTATCCGGTATTCAACAAATTAAAATTTAAAAAAATTTGAGATATAAATAATTATAGATAAATTTCATTTTAACAAAAGGGTAACCCATGAATTTGTTGGCAATTCCTCTATATTCAAAGCAGGACTTTTCCTTCATTCTAAGTGGAATTCTGGTGTGGTAAGACCTCAAATCGATCATTACGATCCACACAGGTAAATATTTGTTGTTGTGACTTATTTCAGTCGTCTGAGAGTAACATCCTAACAGGCCCACGAAATTCAACGTGACAAGGTGTGCAAGATTGCGCCTGTCGTTGGCAAAAGCCCTGAGCCCCATACTGGTGCCAGTATGACTTTGTTCATTTCCGCCTTCCAATTTTGATCGGGGCGACCCCGAGAGTCTCCCACCCCTCTTGCTCTACCACTAGCCTCTCGAGAGGACTTCCGGCTCACCATATATTTAGAATGCCGCAGTGCCGCACAGACACTATGCATTTACAAACATAGATGCGTTCTCCGGGATTCGAACCCGGCCCCTTCGCTATCGCAGTCAATGTCCCTAACCATTATCCCCGTTGGTCGGCAAGTTAATAGTTTAATTTATCAAGGCAAATCTGCATAAAAGAATCTAATATATCTCGAATATAGAATAATATGGCGAAGGCTAATCTGCATAGGTAAGAATACTTTTGTGGCGGACTTTTTAAGGGAAACTGCTTCATATCCATGTTACTCATGGGAAATTTCTTGCCGGGATTTACATCCAAAGCTGAACTGCTATTGTTCAGCTACTTTACCGTTCGGTAGCTGTTGAGCTTTTACAATCCGCACAGTGTTCCCTCTTTTGTTTCAGTTCGGCTAAGGGCTGCCAGTTATCCGTAACTTCCTCCCACTGTAACTTACCTGGCGCTTTTGCAAAGTTTACGATTCTAACAACCTTTTATGTAAAATGTTATTTTCCATTATAACACGTTATTTCTCTTTCAAAATTGCAATTTTTTGTGGTTATAAGCATATTTATTTATTATTTCATCCGGTATGTTTACCTCAATGTCTTGGAGAATGCCCCGGAAAGCAAATATTGGAAATTTATTAATCATTTTTCATTTATGTGTTTCATTTTGTTACACATATTTTTCCGAATTCGTTCTGATTCCGTGATTCCTCTTTTTGCGGTTTTCAAAATTCTTGTTGTTCCAGCGAAATCGGAAAGTACAGTACCCTTCCCACAGCTCCCATGGAGATATGCGCAACTCCTCATGGGATATTACGATGACTCATTAAAAAGTGCTGGGCAGTTTCTTTTGTGAATAAGTTTATCTTCGTCCTCGTTCAGTTGTTGACGGGCTGCTAGGCCAGGCCCTATCCCATGTAGTGAATTAGTCTTTTTTTTCGAATTTTAACCATAGCATGAAAGTGGTTGAAGTTTGAGGTTGTAGATCTAAGCAATTTTTTTTATAACAATCAGTAGGGGAATAAGCAATTATTGTCCGTATAAAGCCATTTGAACTATATTTTTGGATGATAGCTCTAAGTACGGACAGAATACAGGACTATTTTTTCGAAAACGGATTGTAAAATGGATTCCGAAGATATTTTAATGGCATCTGTACGTACGTATGTATCTCGCATAACTCAAAAACGATTAGTCTTAAAACGTTGAAATTTTTTATATGGGTCTGCTATAATGTCTAGTTGTACATCTCCCATTTGATTGCAATCGTCAGTAACGAAAGTATATAAATACCCATTTCCTTATCCGGCTTTAAAAGAGATCTTACCCGGCCTTTATTTTCTCAATTGTTGGTCGTAGTCATATACTTCAAATTGCAGAAGTGTTATAAATAACGAAAATACAACTTATGCTTTGGTAATGTCAGATTTAAAAAAAAAATCGATTTTGGACAAATGAGGAAATCTGACTTTGATTGCGGTCTCCCAGTTCCCTACTTATACTTCGGAAAGTTTTACACTTGTTCTGAAAGATAATAAATACAAGAAATTTCACTTCCGTACTACAAAAATTGATCGCGTTATTTAATTTCAAAATTTGTAGTTTTTGATCTTATTTTTAACGTGCCTCGAGGGATCGGTAAATCACATCAGAATGATTCGAGGAAATAAGTTTAAATGAAGACTTCAGTTTGAGTCAACAGAGTCATATGTCAAACTAAAAGTCACAAATTATACCCCTGATATTGCGATATCAAGTAGAGCGGTACAGGAAAAAAGAAAAAAAAAAGTGTTTAAAGTAACAAAAAGTGTGTATAATTTAACAGGCCGTTCAAGGAAGTCATGTTTTATTCACATCAGATTTTTTTTAATAATCCGGAGAAAACATAATTTTAGTTTTATTTTTTAATTCTGCATGTCTCTTCTCGATACGGCTGTTTATCTGTTTAAATAAAACAAAAATTTTGTATTTTTACCTTAGGTGCTAATAAAATGATTAAGAAACATTTCTAATTATGTTTAGAAACGTTTTATTTTATAAATCTTCTTGATGAGGACATTGACTCCATATGCGTAACAAATGAAATATGAATTTTTAATAATTTAAATAATGCGCAAACCTGTATAATACAAACTATATAAAAAAATCTGATGTGCACACCGCAAAACTTCCTTGTACGAAATATTAAATTATACGCATTTTGCATTTCTTATAAACTTACTGGATTGAATTAAATCTACTTCATCGATAGCGCATAAACCACAACAGAATAAATGCATTCTTTAAAATTCACTATATTTGTTTACCAAGCGACACTCTGGGGCTAGCTTCACTTAACACCGTTACATCTCATTCATTTTATAACTCATCAGAATGCACAATTATGTATATCATTGTGGATAATTACTTAAACGTTGCCACATGTTCGATTCAAATACTGTAATAAATCTAAAACGCTATGCAAAAGAAATTAAACAAACAAACAAAAGAAACAGTTTTTTTACAGATGATTTAGTATTTCTAATTCAATTAATTCAGTTCTCACTTCGCGACAAGGCAAAAATCTATATTACAAATTACGAAGTAAATCTTAACCCCTTATTTCCTCGAATAAATTCCAGAATGGATGAAGCATGATTTAATTCCCAATAATAAAAGAAGGCGTTATAGTTTTCAAATGTAACAAAATATGTCCACCATAAGAAAAATGATTAGGCTTAGGCGCACTTAAACAACTTTTAAATTGTTGATAATTCTACAAATCTTGCATAAAACTTTACTAAAGGCCTAAAAACCTTAACCGGAAGATAAGAACAACATTTTTCAATCATTTTGAAAGCAAAAAATGCACAATTTACTAACATGTAAGAATAAAAAAACAGCTCACTGAGCCGAGTAACAGAGTGGATATATATATACATACATAAATTTATATAATTTTGGTGCGGCCGATTGCAACCAAAATAGGAGGTGCCCATCTAATGTTATAGCAGTCGTATATGCAAAATTTCAATGTTCTGAGACTACTCTTTTTCGTTATGCGAGATACAGACATAAATACGTAAGTACGAAGAAATCCGCCACGAAAAAATCGCTTCAGAATTCATTTTAAATCAGTTTTATAATTTTTTTTGGCGCAAAAGTGTCCTTTATTCTGTTCTTAGGTACAAATATCACTCAAAAATATCTTTAAATTGCACTCGATAGCGATAAAAATCGATTATTTTCGCTGAAATATGATACCCGAAATATTTCGCGATTACAATACTTCCTTTTTACTTCGTACAAGGAAGTAAAAAATTAAGGCAAATAATTAACGCTGAATGGTATCATCCGAAATAACAGGATCCATGAAGAGTTTGGTGTTGAGTTGCTCAGGTCCCATTACTACAAACTTGCCATAAATTTTCACAATAGACAACAACTCATAGACAAACCAAGCATAAAAATATTGACAATTTTTCAGTGGATAGAAGTTGATCATTTTGAAATGGCACTTATTGAACTAGCATCTTCCGAATTATGAAAAGCAAAATTTATGGAATGACGAATAAATGTGGAAGATAAGCCTAACGATAAATCGACAGCTATTTTAAATTTCCGGATGTCAATGCGGGAGATATTTAATCGTTTGAAGAAAATTGCATGTGCTCTGCTTTCCGCGTTTGGTTCCACATATCTATGAGAATAAATATTTTCTCATATGAAAAATTTTGAGTTTACAAAGAAATTGTTTAACAACTGAATATTCAAGAACCATGTGTCACACTTTGTCACAAATTGTACCCCTGATATTGCGATACGGTGGTACAGGGAAAAATATCTCATGAAAATTTTAGTTTTTTATTTAACTATATTGAAGGAATACTTATATTTTATGTCGTATATTTTTTATATTAATAAATATGTTTAAAAGTTATATAATTTATATATAATAAAACTCTAAATCTGTATTCTTGTCCTATATTTCCTAACTCTGCATACATTAGTGCGGGTCAAATATTTCCTACTATGCGGCACTCTGAATTAGACTGGTTTGGCACACCACAACAACAAGGTTGCAGACTCCACGTCTACAGCATGATAGCTCTATAAATTTGTTCAAGAAGAAAGTAATTGTAGTTTTAAATTATAATTTTATTGTATTCTTAAATTAATAAAGGAATTATATTTTTAAAGGAATCAAAGCCTGCATTTTCCATACAGGAATAGAAGAGAATGGAAAAGAAAGTAATAATAATGAACTTGCAAACTGAAAACTTCATACTGGAGTCCAGCATTTTAAATTTCAAAACATATAAAATACAAAAAAAAAATTATATAAATATTTGGGTGTTCTTCCTTTTTTATACCGTTTTACATTCAAGAAAAGAAAAAATATTGTAAAAGTAGAATGGATATTTTTTTTCTCGACCTAAAGAATAATACATCTTATCAGCAACTAATAGCAACAGATCTATGATAATAAAAGTAAAATTCAGAATTATAGAAATGAAAAAATTCATTTAGGAAAATTTAAGTTTTCATTTTCTTTTTGACAAAAAATTTTTATATGCAAGAAAATGTTACAGCTACAAGCAACGCTTTACTATCGGCAAAGCCGCAGGGAGGATGACTATAAGAACAAAAACCACGTACGGATCAACCCATTACTGATAATCAGAGTACCAGCGTTCCACAGGGCGCAAACATTCAGAAACCCTAAGAACTCGAAATGTTAGATGAATTTGAAGAAAGGGTAAATCATTTAACATTACAATTAGTTAGTGGAAAAATGGACTATAATGCATTTCAAAACCGGAGCACCAGTGGCGGAGCGGTAAAAGTCGCCGAACACTGGTAGTTCGGTCCGAAGTTTGAATCCCGGGAGCGCTTTTTCGTTGGTTTCCTCATGTGTAGCGTGTATACGACTGAGTTTCCCTTAGAAAGTTCTCCACGAAGGCATCCCTCGCTTTAGGCAGATAGCCCTCGGTTGCTTTCCCGTAATTAAATAAACCAAACTATTTCAAAACCTTCACGATGCTCTTAACAGGCAAAGAAGTAAAGTTCTTGCAATCTCCAGTCACTCGAATTGGGTTATTATTATAGGAGACTTGCTAATCCTCAACAGATAGAATCTGACTTGAAAACGCCTTTCTAAGACCCGTAAAAAACTTCAGACATCGGAACAGAAGACATGAAATTCCCATTATCAAACAAATACAACTCCCTGAACTGAGAATTAAACATAAATACAACCCCAAATCTACTCGGAAAATAAAAGCATTAAAACAGAAGAAGCTCGCCGATTTTTATCACCAGAGAAAACCTTATTTGGCTAGAAATTGATAAAATACTTCAGGAAATTCGTAAAAATGATTCAAGCTGAGAGGAAAGTTCGGCCCGTTTTCCTTTTCACCCAAACAAAGGATGACTATAAACAAGTTTTGTATTACCTCTAAACAGCCCACATATGTTTTCATACTTATCAGCTCACCTGAGAAACCACCATCAAAGTTATTTTCAAAAATTTTCGGAGTACAGTAGCGAAAGAACATCACAATCGAATAGTACAGCCCTAAAAAAAGTGTCCCGCTCAAGGTTTTAAATGTCAAGAACACGGCATTGCCCAGCGTAACTGATATAAGATTGATGCTGCGTAAATGTTAAAAAAAAATCACGAATCCAATACCTGCGAGCGGTGGTCGCGCTCTGAAACCACCAAATTTTCGAATATTTTTCTCTTCTTTCCGAAATTTTTGAGTGAAAACCGATTATTACGATTGATTACTGATAATTTAAATCTAAATAACACAAATGACTGCAGAATCGTACATTTTTTAGGTCTTAGTACTTCAAATCGGATGCCTTTTAAAATTCGTTTTCAAGAGACAAACTTTCTTTTATTAATATAAAGAACTTTAAATTTCAAAAAGTTATGCATCGCACATTATTATTTCTATCATAAACAATAAAAAATAGCAATCATTAAACTGCATACATAAAAGACCTTTTTATATTTATAGCATTTGCTTTGTGGTTTCAGGGCGCGACCACTGGGCCACTACCAAAGAATATGTGTGTTGTATGGAACATACAAGTTCTTTGGCCACTACAGCATTCTGTCACAATGCTCTAGACACTCAGTGGTCACACCTTGAAACCACTGATCTTCACAATGGTGTTTGCTGCTTTGCTAATAGGAATGTGCGTTTTTACCCGGATATAGATAAGGGGTCTGAAACCTCAGTTATTTTGTTACTAAACAATACATGTACGTGCTCAGTGAAAAGGTCTTTATTTCCAAAGAATTTTCTCTGAGCTCAGCACGCTTGCTTCCTATGCTAGTAATGCGATTTTATAAATTTTTTTGTTTGGTTTAAATATGATGTAAATATACTTTGCTATAATTAAAAATAGAAATAGCGTAAAAGTTTTATTTAAATTTAAAATATTTTATAAATATTTACGACTAAATACGAATAGAATCTGCAGTCTAGCCAAAAACATTGTGTCTTTTACATGGAACTTGACCACAGAGTGTTTTAAATAAAATTCCACTTTTGATAGTAAATAAAAAATTCCTACACAAATTATTTTACTACAGGAAGAGATGATACTATAAAAAATTGAAAAATTAAATTTCTTTAAAGGTGCACATGATGGAAAATTTTACTACCTTATAAAAAAGTTGAACTTGGCTACATTTAGGAAATTATTTCTTATGTTAAACAAAATGGCTGAAAATATTTATATGCTGCCAGTTTTCACAAATATGTGTGCCATTAAATGTCTCATTCGATTTCAGAGCAGTACTATTTAGTTTTTGAGTATTGGAAAATCGGGAATAAACTGTCTTTAGTGATAATTAAGAATCCCCACTTTTTCCTGTCTGGAGATTAACATGGAGAAGTTACAAAAAAGGCATACTGGCATGCAAGTTGAAAAGCTAGACATATAAACTGAGGTCTCTCAAATTTAATTCAAGTTTTGTATATGCACTACATAAATTCTGATGTCAATATTTTCATTTATTATACTAATAAAAACTATGTTTCATAAAGTTAAAAAGTTTGAGTATTGGAAAATCGGGAATAAACTGTCTTTAGTGATAATTAAGAATCCCCACTTTTTCCTGTCTGGAGATTAACATGGAGAAGTTACAAAAAAGGCATACTGGCATGCAAGTTGAAAAGCTAGACATATAAACTGAGGTCTCTCAAATTTAATTCAAGTTTTGTATATGCACTACATAAATTCTGATGTCAATATTTTCATTTATTATACTAATAAAAACTATGTTTTATAAAGTTAAAAAGAACTTTTTTTAAATAAAAAAAAATATCGTACCTTTGTATGATACAACTAAAAGCATCAAGGCAAGAGAATAAATTTGGAAACATCTAATTAGAACAAATAATAAAAAGGAAAATAAAAGAATTAGATAACATTGGCAATTATTCAATGAATTCAATTAAAGACACAAAGAAATTTATTAAAACCAGAAACATTATAACTAAGTTACACATTACAAAATACCTTGGCTAATTAAAAGTGCAGTTTTATGTATGAAATGAAACTGGGATATGAAAATTTATAAAGTAATACGTTATGGCAATCATATATCAGAATTGCAGAATGATCATCTTCTTTGCATTGACTTTTCATTCTTAGCAAAATGAATTGTTATTCATAAATGTTCCAGAATACATTTTACCACTTGAAGAATTACTTATTTTACATGATTCAACTAGCAAAGTTCGTAAAGTCTATTTTAAAAATAATTAGTAGGAACATTGTTTACAATGACTACAAAAAGATTGCACAACTTACGAGATTATAAACTTGACATTTGCTGACGAATCCTGCCGTGAAATTGTATCTAAATCACTTTGTAGGTTTGTGTATACGACCCAATACATGTTGCAGAAGTCTCGCATAAACATGGTTTCTGGAACTCTCTTTCCATTCCTTGGTTGAGAAAATTTCCTGTAGATGATCAGAAAAAAATTCAAAAGCATTCTGTAACAAATTATCATCGGAATACACGTCGGCTAACTGGAGAATTTTGCATGCATTTTCGACAGTAATATTGGATTTCAAAAAGAACGCACACTTTTTCTTTAGAGGAAGAATATCATACTTATCAGCTGCTGCGTACAGCTGCATGGCTGTTCCTTCGCATAATTTTTCCACATTTCCAGAATACAGAAATAGAAGAATTTTGTGTATTATATCAGAATCTAGGTCAGAAATCTCAACCTGGTTGCTTTCCGATTCTATCATTTCAGTTTCGAACATTCTGCAAAATACCGAAGAGTGGGAACACAGAATAAATTTGTGCACGGGAAATCTTCTAGAATCAACTACTATAGTTACGTCAGAAAATGTTCCACTTTCATAAAGATTCCGAAGGCTTCTGTTTAAGTTAGGGTAATTCATCATAGTTTCAAAGACGCAGTAAGATTTCACAGTCTCGGAAGAAAAACTGCCGTTGGACAATTTGAATTCGCATCTAAGTAGCAACACATCTTCCACATCTGTAGAAATGGTCCGCGAAAACTCTGCGCATTTCCAACTTTCTCCCATTTTAAACAAATGTTCATTTTCAGAAGTATTAGAATCGTCGAAGGATACTTTAGATCTGATGAAATTCGGTTTGAATTCATAATCTGATGTTTCATAAACGTAAACGTCAAAAACTTGCTCAGTTTCCGTCTTTTCAAGAATGCCGACTCCTAAGCACCATTTGCAAGACTGCGAGATATCCCTCTTAAATTCGTGATATAATATCGTGCCAAATGCCAGACTGGAGAAATTTTCTATTGGCCACAAAAATGAAATTTCCTCTGCATGAATGCGGGTTTCGCATGTTTCTATAGTACCAGGTGTAGTGTTCAGAATACGAAGTCCATACCTTGCTGCAGTGACATAGAGCTCCTTAAAGAACTCATATTCGGTGAAACTTACTCTTCCAGTATAAACATATTTGATCATGGCTTCCAGAATATTCGATTCAATACAGAAATCTTGTTCGAAGGACCTTTCTTCAACGAGTTTTTTTGCCAGTTGAGGCCATCTCGTCCACAGCATAGCTTTATGGACTTTGAATTCTCCATCACGAGCACGTAACACGACGTCGGTGAACAATCCGTTTTTGTAAAGAAGGGAAGAGGGTATCTCTTGATCAAGAGTCTCATAAACTGGTTTGAAAATACATTTAATAACGAGCATATCGTTAATAAGAGACCTTAAAACCAAATTCGTGTCAATAAGTTGTTCATGTACAAAACGCCGGTGATTGTTTTTAAATACATGTGTTATGGTACGAAATGGTAGAATGCCAGAAATTAACTTGTCATTACAGTCTAGGAACTGAAAACTAAAACTTACTTTGCAGAATTCTGCAAGGTCATCTTCTCTGCTGAGATATGTTGCTATGAAATTTTCGAGTTCGCTGTATCGTGGAAACAATTGGATGCACCATTTTATGCCGGCTAAAGATTTCAAATTAAACAACGAACTACAAAGATTTCGTGTTGAAGGACACATGCTGAAATTTTTAATAATCCATGTAAATGTAAAATTACTGTCCGCCTGTTTCTCCATTGTGCCCCGATGAAATCCTTTCTACAAATGAAGTTTGAATTTGAAATGAGATGCAAAGAACATATATGTATTTCTCACTTTCTTGTACACCTGGTGATTTGGCGAGAGAATGTTTTCTACGATTAAGCCTCCTAGCTGTCATTACGTCTCTGGGAGCTTCTTTATATACACGTTCTTAACTACTTCAGTGTAGGTCGAATTTCGTCGTATATGGTTTATTTGGGAGAAATTTCTTACCAGAGTTTCCACAGCAGCTTATAAATAACACTTATATTAAACAACATTTAGATGGCTTTCGCGGATGATACACTGTTTCAGTTAAAATAAACATATTATTCAAATTAATTTCGCTTTCAAAATTGTCATATATTGCAAGAAAGTAAATAATATATTTTCTTGCGTATTTTCTCCTCCTCCCCTTTTTACTTCCTTGTGCAAAGTAAAGAGGAAATACTGTCGCGAAAAGTTTCGAGTATCATATTTCAACGAAAATAACTATTTTGACCGCTACCGAATGCCATTTAACGATGTTTTTGAGTGACATTCGTACTCAAAAATATTCATTAGAATAAAGGACTTTTTTCCCCAAAAAAATTATAAAACTGAATTAATCTGAAGAGAAGATTTCGTGGCGTCTGTGCGTACGCATGTATGTATGTATGTATGTACTCATGTATGTATTTTGCATAAGTCAAAAACGAGTAGCCTCAGAACGTTGAAATTTTGTGTATAGGATTGCTATAAGATGTAGATGTGCATGTCCTATTTTGGTTGCAATCGGCCGCACCAAAAGTATATAAATTTATGTATACATATATCCACTCTGTTACTCGGCTCAGTGAGCTCAGTTTTTTATTCTTACATGTTAGTAAATTGTGCATTTTTTGCTTTAAAAATGATTGAATTATGTTGCTCTTATTTTCCGGTTAAGGTTTTTAGGCCTTTAGTAAATTTGCATGAAAGTTTTGTAGAATTATCAACAATTTAAAAGTTGTTTAGGTGCGGCTAAGCCCAATCATTTTTCTGATGGTGGACATATGTGTTTACATTTAAAACTTAGAAAAATATTGGATTTGTTGCCACTCTAGACAACCTAAGTTTCGCAACAGCAAAGATAACATCTTCTTTTATTATTGCGAATTAAATCATGTTTAATAGATTCAGGAATTTTATTCGAGGAATTAAGCGTTTAAGATTTACTTCGTAATTTTTAATATAGATATTTTGAGTTTTTATGTATTTTTGCGTTCTCGCGAAGTGAGAACTGAATTAATTGAATGAGAAATATTGAATCGTCTGTGAAAAACTGTTCCTTTTTTTTTCCTTTTTTGTTTGTTTAATTTCTTACATATCGTTTTAGATTTCTTATAGTATTTGAATAGAACATGTGTCAACGATTAGGTAATTATCCGCCAATAATATACATAATTGTGCATTCTGATGAGTTATAAAATGAATGAGATGTAACGCTGTTAAGTGAAGCTAGCGCCAGAGTGTCGCTTGGTAAACAAATATAGTGAATTTTAAAGAATGCATTTATTCTGTTGCGGTTTATGCGCTATCGGTGAAGTAGATTTAATTCAAGCCAATAAGTTTAAATGAAATGCAAAATGCGTATAATTTAATATTCCTTACAAGGAAGTTAAGTAGTATACACATCAGATTTTTTTTAAACCAATTTTATCGTTCGATAATCGAGATGAGAAAACTAAGGAACAATTTAATTTCCGACGAGCAAAGTTCTAGTAAAAACATAACAAATGAAAGCGTACTAATGGATAAAGTACAAGCAACTATCAGAATATTATTTCTTGAAAAGTAACCTCCATTCCAATAATGATTCATAATTAGTTGATAAGATATATTTATTTCAACTTCCCTGTATCTTCAGTTTCGCCCGTTCTTATTCTTGTCTCTGCTACTCCTTTGGCCTCAAATCATCCGTAAATAATTAGAGAAGGTGAATTTGCTGGCGACTCAGCGAAATCGTAGCCTGAATTTGAGTTCGTGTTTGCTTCGTGTGATGGGTCGGTTCTTGCTTTAGGTTTGCATAGAATTCAACTGTCAGAAAAGAAAGATTCGGGATGATCTTTTCTAGATAGTTTGTGAAGGTTTCAAAGACGAAAACAAACACTACGTGAAAGAATATATTTTAAAATTTAGGCGACGCCTAAAGCTAGGGGGGAAATACTTGAAGGGTAAAAATACGCAACTAAATACTGTATTTCCCAGTTTTCAGATTTAAAAGGTTTTCCAATTTAGGTTCCTTTAGTAATGCTCAAGAGCTCTTTTTGGTTTTTAACATTTTGATTTTGGGTCCAAGCCGGAATAAAAAGAAAGGAAATTGTTGTATAGGCCTATATGTGGGGATGTATGTGCGTATGTATGTGTGTATACACATATATATATATATATATATGCACATACGATGGTACGCATGTGCGAACATTACGTACGTTTCTTAATTTGATTCCGATAACAAAAGAGTACCTTTGTCTCTTAATAATAATTGGCGAGTAATTTGCTGAAGCTTATACCATCAGTATTATTAGAAAGTTATGCTCCAGAACGGATATGTTATGTAAATTTGGCAGAAATTTGAAACAGATTTTATACAAATCTTTGTTTTCGAATGCACACTATAGCAAGTATCAAACATAAAACGTAACGATAGCGATAAAGTTTTGTAACACCTACCGTTGTCAATATCAATGTTTCCCAATTAAAGTTCATTACGTACCCTTTATATCCGAGCACATCAACGGCTGAGCGGTAAAATAGCTAAACACTGGTAATTCCGACCTGGGTTCCATTCGGATGGGCGGCTGCATGGCGTTTTCGCCATGTGTAACGTGTATACGAGCTAGTTTCCCTTAGAAAATTCTCCGAGAAGGCATCCCTCTCGGATAAACGTCGATTGCTTTACTATGATCAAATAGACCAAAACAAACCAAACCTATATCTATAAAGCTTGACTAATAGCAACTGATGTCTTAGTATCATGCCGACATAATTTTCCCTTCATTTGATTATGGCAAAGCGCTCGAGGACTATCTGCCGAAAGAGAGGGTTGTTTTCGCGGAGGACATTCGATAGGAAACTGACTCATATACACGTTATACATTGGGAAAACACGAAAATGCCCATGCAGCCAGCCCGATCGGCTGGAATTGAACCCAAGTCGCAACTACCAGTGTTCAGCGACTTTATCGCTCGGCCACTAGTGCGGTTTTTGAACATGTCAATTACCAGTGTAGCTATCCATAAGACCACTAGAGGGTGAGTAAGCTTTTGACTACAATCATTTCCAAAGAATGTTACATACTATTAAACATTTTTGGTAGATGAATTTCTACTTTTATAAAAAGGATAAATAATGAAATAAAAATTTTGTATTTTATTATACATTGCAGTTAGTTTTACAAAACAAGTGTATTTACTACTTGGATTTACGGTGCAGGGGATTTTTCTGCCCCAATAATATCAGTTTTGAATAAATTATTTTTTCTGCAGTCTTATAATTCACTTCCTCAGACAGAAGGTTTTCCTTGAGTCTTTCATACGAAATTTAACTGCAGTAGGGTGCAAAAAATTATTTCTTGTAGCAAAGATTTATAAAAAGTAAAGTTGGAATTATTTTGCGAATCTTCTTATTGAAGTTCGTTTTCGGAATCATTAGCAAATAGTTTACCTCTTATTGGAAGAGATCACATATGCACATTTTCTTAAAGACAAAGAGGTTTGTTAACAGTTTTTCTGTTATTCTTTAAACAGTGAAGGAACAAGTATCATAGTTGTAAAGCTGGAAGACAGGTGATTGAGGGTATAGAAGTAACTTTTCACATTTCTTAGAAGCGCTTTGAGTAAATAATGGGGGGCGGGCAGATAACCATCAAATGATCTAAATTAAATTAGTATATTGGAATACTGTGAAAAGCCAGCTAAGATCCTGCTGCGAACCCGAGTGGGCAGGTATGGTAGTTATGATAAAACTTTTATCTCCCATCTTGGCGATATTTCTAAACATTCCTTATTTTTCCCATTGCAAAAGAATGGTGACTTATTTTCCGTTTCCTAATTTTCCGGTGCCTATCTTTCTGTTCTTTATTTTCCGGGTGACATATTTCCTACAACCCCAGTCTCACGTGACATTATTGTCAAACTAGACTTTGAACTGCTAAAGTGTAAAAGCAGTGTTAGCAATGGAGGACTCGAACTCCAAAGCTGTATATATGTATAGGGTCCGAATGATTTGATCCCGAAAAAAAAATCAGCCCCGAGCCCCATTGCTACAGCAGTACTGCTACTTATCTCATCACAAATGAAAAAGAGAAAATGTAACTAGACTATCCTTAGTTAAAGGATGCTTCCTTCGCCTTCTTTCTTAGCATTCTTTCCTTCGTTGTTTGCATTTAACAACATTTCTCAATACACAGAACAAACACATGGGTAAAACAAACACATTCCTTTTACCTTTTCTTTAGACTCTCCATACTCTAACTGCAGTTGAGGTCGCTTAATGTGATCGTGGTTAACGTTACCGTACGGTATTGTTATCGAATTGTTCGAATACGAAAACATGGGAAATAAATCTTCTGCTCTTTTGAATACGAAAACATGGGAAATAAATCACTCACTTACAGTGATAAATAATTCGCTTAATATGATCACAATATTTGAGAATAAATTTTTAAAACTCTTATAAATTACCAGATAAGTTTAAGAAGCATTGTAAAAGTTATTAAGTTACAGAAAAATGACTCCAAGTAAAGGACTAAGAGGCCAAAAATTTAAAATTAACCAGCGCCCCCCTTCGGAAAAAAAGACCTTAGTTGGATGTAGATTTTCAATAACTGTATCGGTTTTGAAAGGCTCAGACACAGGTCACGTTTATTTACTTTAAAAGAAACAAAATTGCCTACAGAGTTACAATTGTTTTCCTGAAAATAAACTTCCTTGAAACGTGTACGCCAAAGTAAGGTCCCTGATTTTTCCGAATTTTAAATTCAAGTGTAATTTAAACTTAAACTAAGTTCTCTTCCAAAGACGGATGACCTCCCGAGTATTAAGATCAGGGTCCAACAATTTCCAGAAACGTTATGAATCGTTCATAACTCAGCTTTTGCATTAAAGACGTTATGAAGAGTTCAAAAATAAGCTTTTACCTTTTCCGAATTAAAATGCTGTGAAAGTGCCTATTTATATGTTTTTACTTACATTTACGCTAAATAAGTTAAATTCCATTTCTGTTTGGAAGGATTCCTTTTTCTCATCGTTCAGTGTTATCGAAATGGCTGTGGATGACCAACATCGAGTTAAGCGACGTCTACTGTTTCTTAACTTGTAGCGTTAGCGGAAAGTCGCGATTCAGTAATATAAATCATTTTTAATTCTATTAGCGAACAGAATGACGCAGGAAATCTGGGCGGGTCGATCCAGTAATTTCAAAATGAGATAGAAAAGGCAACATTTCCTCTTGAATTATTTAAAAAATTGCTACGCAGCTGACTGGAAAAATGAAATACATGTAAACAAGTATCTCCCACTAAGCAATGATGAGTGACAACTGGAGAAAATTCGCCCTCAGCAGCTGACACTGGAAACTTATTCGGAAAATTTTGCTTCAACAAGTGCCTGACATTCTTATTCAGATAAATCTACGAACCCTTTACTCGAGTTGAAGTAAAATCCTTCACCAAAATAACAATGTGATGTATCACATATATATCATATTCCATGTTTCCAAATTTTTCGTTATGCAATGAAGATGTAAATAGAAAATTTAGATATCCGTTATCGCTTCAATACTTTTGGCTAGCTTCTTCTAAAATTTAAGATGGAATGTATTGTAAATATTGCAAACAATATTTGCTAACGATTATTTTTTAGGACAATTAGTGAAGCAAGCTTTTTGCAACCGTATAAAATGTAATGAAAATTCCGTGACCAACAAGAGAAAATAGCATTATCTTATTATCTGCCGATACTTTAAAAAATATCATCTTTGCCCACAAACAATCCATTTGATGCAGTTCATAGTCCAATGCTCACCAAAATAAATAAATTTAAAAAAAATGTCATTCCTGTAATTAAAACAGTGATCTTCTGTTGGGGAAATGGATTTGCATCAAGTTTCCATCGCAAATGAACGCAACTGATGATAGTGTTGAAACACATGAGAATAAACGGAACTTTCGCCAGCCCTTACGATTTCGAATCGATTTAGGAAATGACACGAACAACTCATTTAGAATTCTGCAACAGTTTCGCAACGAACATTTCGTCAAAAATATAAAAAGAAATTATAAATTCTTGGAGTAAAATTATTTTGAAGAAGGGAAAGAAAGCAAATACTTCTTACTTACAACTAATAAAATTGCAGACATTTTTTCACAAGCACCTATTTGTGTAAGATACATGGAAGAACTTAAAAGGAAAACTATATTAATTTTTTTTCAATTAACTCTTGTACTATCAAAATGTGGAGAAGATTCCCCTAATAATATAATTTGACATCGCTTATAGGACAACATGAGAAATCAAAGTTGGATGGTGCATGTCGCTGCTGTTTCAAGGGTTCTCAAGCTAAAATATGAGAAAGATTTTTCTCCCTCAACTCGGCAGTTCAGATGCAGATGTAGGTGTTCACAATTGCATGGAAATATCATTCTTTTGTCAACACGTCAAAAAGAAATTCTGTGTTGCAAGAAAATATATAAAATTTGGGCCCATTTTCAATAAGAGAATCTCTGAAAAACCTCTGTTCTCATTGGACGGACACGAATCAGATACTGTTATGGTAGAATTCCTTAGCCTTTAGCTCTAACACTGAAAATAGTAGGGAAATGGTGAGATAAGAAATCGTCATCTGGGGAGTATGTCCTCTTGAGTTTATTGAAATGTTTTGCTTTTGCGACTGCGTTATTTTATGTGCAAAAGCATTATCGTACACTCTGCGATTAAGTACGATTTTCCAGTCAAAATCGATGGATATCACAACAGAAATTCAATTATGTGGCGGTATTTTGAGAGAATTTGCGCCAGTTCGGAGAAAATGCAATTTATGTAGAGCCAAGATCTGAAGCAAATAAAAGAGGAGAAATTTCACTTTCGCGATCAGGCCCACCAGTGGCCGAGCGGTAAAGTAGCTAAATACTGGTAGTTTGACCTGGGTTTGATTTCAAGCAAACTATCTGGCTGCATCGGTGCTTTTGCGATATTTCCCTCCCTTCAGCTCTCCACCCGCTACGGGACCAACCAGTCCAGAACTGCTGACACCACCTTAAAGAGACGGATCACGTTATGCACATTAGCATGATATTCCGTTATACAGTGGAACTAAGAACTTTCGCGATTCGCAGAATATTAAAACAACATACAAGTAAGTATGTCGTTTTAATATTAGAGTTGAATCCGCCCAAACACAGTTTCGAATATCAATATTAAATCAATTCTGATGGGATCTTGCCTTTACAAGACCGTTTTGTTAAACTAAACTAAGTATTGAATTCTTTTAATTAATTAATTCCCTCACCAGTCTGAGTATAAAAGAACATTCGAACATTTTTAAACATACATTTTTCTGATTTCTGTAATTGTAATATTGGTAATTTAAGCACTGATTATCAACTTTCGCAATGAAAAAAATTGCATGAAGAGTGAAAACAGTTGTTAACATGCTATACAGTAAAAGGATGAAACCTGAAAATTAACCGGAACATAATTAAATATTTCAAGCAGTGAATTTTCCGATGAAACTTTGATCATTTCAGTTATTTTTTTCCTAACATTCCTTGGGGAAAAAATTATGCAGTTGAGGGACTTGTAAAGCCATCAAAAAGCAGGTACAAGAGTCCCGAAACCCCGCTGATAGCTTTTTAATTGTAAGTAGTGTGGCAGCTCTCTTTCATAGGAAGTTACTTGCTTTCTATTCCCCCCCCCTCCCCATCCTACCATTCTATCCATGGTACTGTTTCCCTATAGAAAGAAAAGTGGAGAATCAAATTCGCTAACACAAACTTTTATTTGGCGTACATTCACTAAAAACACTCAATCGATTTCGAGGGCAGCTACAGGTCCCTCCTCATCAGGAGAACAAAATACAAGAAGGGGAAAGAAAGCTGAGTAACGGCTTTTTTTATACTCTCGGGTAGAACCACGCGCGAGGAGGCAACGCCATCTATCGAGAAAAATAATCATCAAGAATTAAGTTAATAGAATTTTAAAAGCGCTAGATGGACTGGATTAGACTTAAAATCGTTCACTAAACTTGCTAAATCTTTGTGAATATGAAAAGACTCAAGAAAGTCCAATTCACCAACGGAAGAAGCCTTTTGGATAATTTTTGCAGATCCAAAGTCAAATCTATTGAGTGTTTTTAGTGAATGTACGCCAAATAAAAGGTGTTGTGTTAGCGAATTTGATTGTCACATTGGTGTGTGTCTCTTCCATTGTAAAAGTGGAGAGTTACTATCAAAGAATTTTTGATGGGCACTCCCATTAGAATGTTTGCTACTATGGCAAGGAAGCATCGGAGAGACAAAGAACATACAGAATTCCTGTCCGTTCTTTGCTGAGAGATTCCTTAAAATTGCCTGGAATGCGTTTTATATCTAGACACACACACACACACACACACAATAAAAAAAAAAAAAAAAAAAAAAAGATAGCAGATTTGCCAAACAGTATCGCGTCCCACGCGCAGTTATGCCTGTCAAAAGCGTATGAATACACATACACTTTGACGCTATACATACGCTTTGCCGTGCACTAGGATTAAACCAGTAGCATTTTGCTTACTGTATATCATAAAACAACTACGGAAATAATATTTTGAAAGCAACATTTATCTATTTTCATAGTGTGATTTGAAGTAAGAAAGTGTTTTCTTAGTTTTGATGTGTAGAAATCAATACCCCAATAGCTTTAATTTCTACTGAATATAGGAAATATTGAAATGCATAATATTGGGAATGATTTTACATTCGAGGTAAGGCATAGATACTTGTGAGTATATTAGCGTCTTTGAAAAATAGGACATAAACTCTATTGATCTGAAAGTTCTCTCAAGATGTTTATGGTACTAAATAACAACGTTTAAATTATTTATATATGAAGTAAAGGAATTTCTGTTAGAGAGATATAATTCTTGAAATTATTTTGAATTTTTTTACAAATTTCTGTACCTAAACATGCAAGTCACAATTGTAAATATAGCGTGGAATTTTATAGGCATACGTTATAAAAAAATAAAATCGCAGGAAAATAAAATAAATTCTTAAATCTGTACAAGCTGTGCCGCAAAGGGCTACAAACCCATTTTATGTGTATTCCGTATTTATCATACATAATTTATTTATTTATTTATATAGCTATAGCACTGTTCTTTATCAGATCAAATGTTGACCAGAAAATGTTTTTTAATTATCTACTTATCTGGTGTTGTGTGTATTGTTTACTTCTGCTTTTTACCTTTTTCTCATTTTAATCAGGAAAATAGAAAATCATATGACCTTTTTACTAATAAAGGGAAGAGAACATTTCTTTTCTCCACTCACTCTTTTAACAATCATATAATAGTAATAAATGGGTTTCTTCAATTTTGGTATAATATTGCTATTTTTAATTCTGAAATGGTGACGTGATTTTGAGTGTCACAGACTTCGAGACACTCATTTTATAATTATTTAAAATGGTGGCATTTTAGTCATTATTTCCTATTGTTTCAAATATAAAAATTCTGTTACAGCGTAAATAATATTTTATCTTTTGTATTTAGAATGCATTAGCTTCTACTTGGGATATATTCAGAAATGACTCTATAGGAGCATTTATTCAGGACTTGAATGAATACAGAAATGTTTCTTACCTTTTTTTTATGTTTTCATCCTAGTAACAAGAAATTAACATTATGATTTGAATTAGAATCAGGAAGTTTTAGGCGGACAGACAATTAGTAATCATCCTTAATAATCAGCCTTAAAAAGAGAACAATCTATTAAACAATTTCAATTTTATCCTGATCTACAGTTATAATCTATATGTCTAAAGAAGAATTTTGTTGGTTTGCCCTCTAATAACTCAGTCACTACTATAGCCATCGTCAGCAAACTTTCTACAATTCTTTTCTGGGTCTTGGAAGAGGTCGACTTCCACTTTTTTCCAAAAAAAGTAGCCAAAATATTCATTTAAAACTTGGAAAACGATAATTTTCGCCCTCATTTTTCCGAGTGGCAACAGTCTCGAAAACCGGAGATGAAAATCTACTTTATTTCGAGAAACGCTCGCTTTCAAATTGTAGAGTTTGCTAATAAAACAAATTTCTGAGTTTTACGATAAAATAAAAATAGCATTGCCAAACATTAAATACATTATTCCCGATTCCAAAAATTCGTGGGAAGCCATTTCGACTGTTCTCCTCTTCGTACCACTTTAATCAGCCGAGATATTAATTAAAAACTCTGAAAACACCAATTTTCGTACTCATTTTTTCGAGTGGCAACAGTGTCGCGCGTTGGAGATAAAAATGCTTTATTTCGAAATGTGTTGCTACTGATTGCTTTCAAATAGGAGAGTTTTTTAATAAAATATTTGTAAATTTTCCAAAATTTATTCATATAAAGAAGAACGCCTGTGTGTGTGTCTGTTCGCTTTTATGATTTCTAATCAATCATGATCAATTTTTTGTCACATTTAATGGACTAAAATTGAATATAGGTGAAATATTGCATGGAACTTTAGAGATGCATGAGACACCTGCTGTCTATGATAGGTAAACAGGTGCATGTCCTGCTCACTTCCCTAACCAACCACAGTATTCGGATGGTGCATTCCTCCAGTGGAACGGTGTTTGAGACACCAGGGTACCTGGGCATAAGCCCTACCTCTTGTATAAAGATTTAAAATTTCAAATGATAAAAGTGTAATTTATAAGTAGATATTTTTAAAAATATTTTAAATAATTTGTTCGTTTATGATAATAAGTCAAGCTGGGAATGTAAAGCATTACGGTAAGGGTTAGGTTATTCAATTATGGCAAAGCACACGAGGGCTATCTGCCTAAGGGGAGGGATGCTTTCGTGGAGGACTTTCTAAGGGAAACTGGCTCGTATACACGTTACACATGGGGAAAACCACAAAAACGCCCATGCAGCCAGCCCGTTCGCGGGATTCGAACCTCGGACCGAACTACCAGTGTTCAGCGTCTTTACCGCTCCGCCGCTGGTGGGCTCATTACGATAAGGGAAGAGCGAATAGGAAGAAGGCCGACGTCGTCGAAGTGGTCAGCGAGTGAGGTGTATAACTATAAGAAAAACATGATAAGGCAGCGCAAAACTATTAACGCTGTGAATCCATCAAGAATTGCAGCAGTAACACATAAAATCACTAATTTGTACTATAACATATAAATTATTTATTACTACATTAATAAATACATATGAATTTAACACAGAGAAAATTAGAATGAGTGTATTAGAGTATGTGCAAGGTTAAGTTAGTAAAGAACAAGAAATAAAAACTACTAGTAAGAAAAGGGTCAATTGTATATCTCCCATTCTACTAGGCGGATTCATGAAATTTAACTTGCACTGTTCATGTCTCAAAAGCGCATCTTAGGCTACGTATTAGATTTCATACCCAAATTTTTTTGCGAATATATTGCTTCTTTTACTTCTTAGAAGAAAGTTAAAAAAATCTGAAATGTTTCAGATTTTAAATTACGTCCAAAGGGACGTTTATTTAACATTTTGAGTGTTACCTTTATTTGTTAAATACCATGTTCTTCGCACTTAAACCATAAAATTCAGTTCAACAGCAATATCGCAAAATAATTTTAAATTGAGCATATCTTTAGAAATTTCGGTACACGCTCTCACGCGCTGGAGATAAAAATGTTTTTCTGTACAACGTTGGTATTGCTGGCTTTGAAATCTTTGAGTTTGTTAATGAAAAATTCGTTAAAGTTTTAGAGAATATTGTTACGAATTTCGCATTTATTTGGCTATTTATTTAGAACTGTAATTAAAATTCCTTTTTATTTTCCCGTGCAACGCACGCAGACGATTTTTGAAGAGAAAGCTACGTCAAAAAAAAAAAAAAAAAAACATGCATACATTTATGCAGATTTTTCATTTTTTAAAATTTAATGCAGAGCGATAACATTTAGTGGCAACAATTTGAAAAGTGATACGCCGTTTTTGTGTTTCCGACGCAAAATCGCAAAACGAAAGTAATAGTCCTTCGGGACTAAATCCCTTCGGACTAAAAAGGGAAACTTACATGCAACATAACTGAATTCGTACTCAAAATGGAAATAAAAATTTAGTGTTTGGAATCTAAAACAAAATAAAGGAAATTCACTATCTTCAGGAAAATCCAAACTGACAGCAGACAAAACAGATACTAGTCATTAAATAAAAGGTGAAAAATTACTCTGTAACTAACTGCTTATAAATATCAAGTAGGAAGCAAAATGCGTTTAGACTTTACTCAGATTAAGCAAAATAAAATAAAAAAATTGAATTAAATTAATAAATTAAAATTAGTAAATATTTTTAGTCCAAAGGAATTTAGTCCCGAAGGACTATTACTTTCGTTTTGGGCGTTTTGCGTTGTTTCACAAGAAACGGCTTATCACTTTTCAATTTAGTGCTCATGTTTCTTTGTTGGTTATTTATTTATTTATTTATTTATTTATTTTGAAGTAGCTTTCTCTTCAAAAATCGTCTGCGTGCGTTGCACGGGAAAATAAAAAGGAATTTTAATTACAGTTCTAAATAAATAGCCAAATAAATGTGAAATTCGTAACAATATTCTCTAAAACTTTAACGAATTTTTCATTAACAAACTCAAAGATTTCAAAGCCAGCAATACCAACGTTGTACAGAAAAACATTTTTATCTCCAGCGCGTGAGAGCGTGTACCGAAATTTCTAAAGATACGCACAATTTAAAATTATTTTGCGATATTGCTGTTGAACTGAATTTTATGGTTTAAGTGCGAAGAACATGGTATTTAACAAATAAAGGTAACACACAAAATGTTAAATAAACGCCCCTTTGGACGTAATTAAAATCTGAAACCTTTCAGATTTTTTTTTTAAATTAAACTGAAGTTTCCTTTAAATACTTCATGCAATTTAAGTACACCGAAATCTAATTCTTTTAGTTGCCCTATATATATGTGGGGAGGGTGATTGTTTCCGCGGCATACAATTCTCGATTTAAAAAAAGAATTGCTGATCAGTTACAGATAACTGAATTTATAAATTTCGTTTATCAGACAAAGATGCTTTATAGTAGTTAAAATAATTGGTATGAAAGGATTCCATCAGCCGAGGGCATATTAAAGTACAGTAACATTTTTGGAAACGCGGAGAAATATTGAAAAATGGTGGCGCCATCTATTAATGTTGAAGGTAACAATTGTTGAAATTTCGAATATGAATTTATTCATAGCGGAAAAGTGAAAGTGAGAAACAATGACATCAAGTCCAGTAAAAATCTAGAAATCATAAATCAGTGAGAACAAAATGTAATGATACACGTTTTTGTTAAAAATATAAATCGTAATTTGATTCTTGTAACTTAAAATAATCACTGGGCTGAAATTAATAAATGTTTACCTGAATCTCAAATATATGTATTAGAATACTGAGTACTTTAACTATCTATCTGCGAAATTTAGGCCAAATTTTAAAAATCTTGCTCTTTTTCTTATTTACAGTTTTATAAGAATTGGAAGTTTCATTTGAATTTTCACTAGAATTTTTATAGTTTAAAATTATAATCCGCAAATTTAAATTTAAATTATATGCGCAAAATTAAAAAAAAATTCATGAAAATTACATTAGCCAGATATAAATTACGTTTAAAAAATTACGTTAGCTGGGCGTCAAAAATATTTATTTCATAATTTCTCTCCCCTGCTCTGTCCTGCCCCCTTCATTTCCCTTACCATACCAGTTTATTTTTTGTAGGGAAAAGAAAATCCTTTGCAGATGTCAAACCTAGGGAATAAGGCAGGTGGTACAGAAATGTGATTCTTCAGTAGCAATTGTTTAATGAAAAAGGAATTTTGTGACTGTACACTGTTATGTAGTATAAACTAGTTATTCGACTGAGCTTTTTTAAGCCTAATAGACTTAATTCTGCCATTCTGTCTTTATTAAATATGCAGCAAAGTCTTTATGAACGGACGTTACTCGAGCTTTCTGAAATCGAAGCCATGGTGAATTTCTCTAACTCAAGCAGATGACTAATGTTTTGTCTGAAGATAACACGTGAAATACCAAGTTACGTCTCCAATCCTAGCATATTTGAAAAATAAGTTGTAATAATGTCTATCATTATTTGATCAAATCATTGCATGAAGAAGTTTGGTTTTCTTTCTGTTCTTCAGTCAAAGCGTTAATGACAAAAAAGGAGATAATTTTTTCAAGATGTTCCATGGAAGCGTCTTGTAAGCTCATCTGTTCCCATAAGAGGTAGGTGATGTTTCTTCAGCAACATCTGTCAAGCTTTTTAGATTTGCTTGTTCATTCAAGATTGAAAGGCGATCACTCCTGGATTCATTATCAACACATTAGCATCCATCAAGAAATCGCTGTACTAACGAAAATCTTTGGATCGTGGTTGAAGCTGGTATGCTTCATACAGCATTTTAAATATCTCCGTTACTGTTTTTTCTGCTTACAACAAAACTTTCTTGCTATTCTTTGTTCAGTTTTCGAATCTATGACAGCAGATGTTCATTGGATTTTCGGGAAGACGTTCATTAAGTGACAATTAACTGCATAGAAAATTCTGTCCGTAAGCAGACGGTAATTTAGGTATGAGGCATTTTCTCCCTCCTTTTTGCATGCCATCGTGTGATAATTGGAATCATACTCACCGAATAGTCGGGTGGTCCAGGCTTCAAGTTCAGGCGAGAACATTGCACATTTTTCATGCCTCCTGCTAAAAAAAAAAAAAAAAAAAACCTGAAAGTTTTCTCATTTTATATTAAGGGGCGTTGTTTTGTTAACGTCTTGTGCGTTACCTTTATTTATTAAATATCATGTTCTTCGCACTTCAACCACAAAATTCAGTTCAAGAGCAATATCGCAATATAATTTTTAAACGAGCATATCTTTAGAATTTCCGATACACAGTCTCGCGCGTTGAAGATAAATTTTTTTTTTCGTACAGTGGTGCCATTGCTCGCTTTGAAATCGTTGAGTTTGTTAATCGAAAATTTGTTAAAGTGTTATAAAATATGAAATCGATAATTAAAAAAAATTCCAAATTCTAAATTAGGGCTTCCAGATGCCCATATTCGGTGGAAGATTACGTTATTCAAAATTGGATGGCTCTAGGTACCGTCGTTTTATCGCAATGCGAGAAACATACATACATTTATGCAGATTCTTCATTATTTAACGTCTTTAAATGTAACACAGGGTGATAATATTTAGTGGCAACAATCTTAAAAGTGAATCAACGTTTATAGTGAATCAATGCAAAATGCCAAAACGAAATTAATAGTCCTTCTGGGCAAATTGCCCCTTTGGACTGAAAACTGATGACTCTATAGTGGGTTTCGAACAAAAAGATGGTGGCCCATATTTGTCACCACCAGGGTTTGTCGATTGGGTCCCTTCATCCGCAATCAGCTTTCAAAGGGGGAGTATTAAAGTATTTCCTGTCTCCTTCCAGCATGCCTTTGTGGTGTAATTGGAAGCATACTCGACGCTTATTTCTGAGGTCTAAGGTTTGAGTCCCGGCGAGGACATAGTACATTTTTCATGTCTCCTGCTTCAAAATAACTTAATGACTCCACATAGAAAAACAGACTGAGATGTCATAGTAGTAATGCTATTAGTTGTCGTTGACAAATTGGCTAGAACTTGCTAAAAAGAAAAATCTAAAACTTTGTAGATGCACTGTGTATTGGAGGTTTCTCAATATGTCAAAAGGAATTTATTTAAAGAGCTAAGTTGGATGATTGTAGTCATTTCAGATTAACATATAGATAGGATATCAAGTACTTGTTTCGAAATTTCAGCACAAATATTGATTGCTAATGATAAATTCTGGCGAGTTTTACTAATAAAGAGCATCTGCTTTGTAATAGGAAATAAAAAAAAAAGGCTTGAAATCGTCTTTTGAGACGATTTGTGAGAGAAAAAAGACAACATTTGCAGTATAAAACAATTCAAAATATATTATTTCTTCCCCAACATGCAATTAATTTTCCTTCTGTGAAGTAATGTATTCCAAAAACTTCTTACACTAGCTTTTGTATAGCTTTCCTCATCTTCCTGTTTAACATCGAGTTTAAATTTTATTGCATTAAAAATTCTATATTTGCTGTCATTTTGGTTGCTGGCATCACATTATGGAGAAAATTCCTTTGCACTGTCTACCTTTTACTGTCACTTCTTAAAATATAAATATACTTCATTCTTGTGAGATGTATAAAATATCCTATACCATGAAATAATATAATACTAAGTATTTTTACGTATGTTGTAGAATTTCTTGCGTTCCCCTGCTTCTCTGGTGTGAGTTGTTGACATATACATTTGGCAATATGGAGATCCATGTTCAAATTCCGTCGAGGACAGTATATTTATCATGTTTCTTGGTCCAAAAAATCTACTAATCTTTTCTGTGACATCTGAACGTAAAGCGCAGCGGGTAACACGCCTTCACCCCTAAATTGAATCGAATGAGTCTGGTGCCTCTTTCTACTCACTGATTATTGGGGAAGAATATTAGGAATTTTCGCATTCCTCCGTGAGTACTTTCCGTTTTATAAGTGAATAGTACATCCAACTGTCAATTGGAAGTTCCATGGTTCAGGTTCTGGTTAGAAAATGGTTCATTTTTCATATTTCCTGCTCCGAAAACCTTAATAATTACCGTGACATTGTATAATGTTTATTCCGTATTATATAATATTATAAATTTGCGTATGTTTGTCTTACATGTTTATAACTGATCTATTACGTTTTGAGGTGCGAAATTAAAGTTTATGTATATTTTTATTAAGTATATATTTAATTGTTCAATTAGTTTTCGGTACGATAGTTTGTGTAATAAGTTTGTGTATCTTTATCTAATTTATGCAACTGTTCTATTATATTTTAAATAAGAAATTGTGAATTATTTTGTATTATTTTTATTTAAATAACCGTTCTTTATGTTTTAGGGTACGAAATTTAATGTTATAAATTTTGTAACATGTGTAATTGTTTTATTATGCTTTGGAGAAGAACTCTAATATTATAAATTTGTGTATATTTGTCTTTTATCATATATATATATATGGTTGTTCTGTTATATGTAGGAATTCGAAATTTAACACATAAATTTGTGTACATTTGCCTTATATACGCTCACATAGCACGGAGAGGAAAATGCTAATTTCCGGAAGCCAATTAGACTTGAAGATGATGCAATTTGCTGCAGAGGTAGATGGAAGTATGCAAATATGTTATTTAACAGCCAATCGCGCTTTCACTTTAGAAATATGCAAAAAAGGCAGTTTTATAAGAAGCCAGCTTTATGAAGGGTTACAGAAGTTCATTCCAAGTGCTGATAGAAGGTGTTTAAAACTTTAGTACAATTTGTTTTCAAGACATTCGTGTTTCTATGACTTCCAGAAGACGAATGAACAATTCTGAGCACTGGCGTGCTGTGGGACGCATTGAAGCAGGACAGTCGATCACAGATGTTGCTCTTTTCTTCGGCGTTCATCATTCTGTAATTTCACGTTAATGGAAACAATTCCAAACCACACAGACAGTTGTCCGAAGGCCCGTAGCCGGTCGCCCAAGAGTTATAACCCCGCGGAAGATCGATATATTGCTATTGTAGCCAAGCGGAATCGCAGTGCGACCTTCACACGTGTGACATCTATGGTTACAGCGTCCATTGGTAAGGCGATATCTTCAGCTACTGTACGCCGACGATTGCATATGAATGGACTGAACGCCCGGGTACCTTGAGTTTGTGTTCCTCTATGCGTCCAGTCAAGAGGAGCACGATTACAGTGATGCCGGGAACATGTCAATTGGAATGTGTCTGACTGGAGCAATGTCATGTTTACTGATGAGTCAATATTTGCACTGGAACCCGATGACAACCGTATAAGGATATGGCGTGAACAACGAACACGCAATCAGTCCCAAAACATCACCGAACATCACACATTCCGAGGCGGAAGCATTATAGTGTGGGCAGGGATTTCATTAGGACATCGCACCGACCTGCACATCTTTAAACGGGATTCTTTGACGGCTGTCCGGTATCGAGATGAAGTCCTAGAACTCATTGTGAGATTGTACGCTGCAGCAGTTGACCCACTTTTGTTTTAATGGACGATAACGCACGTCCCCATAGAGCTGACATCGTCGATGACTACCTGGAGAGTGAAGGGATTGCGCGTATGGCGTGGCCAGCATATTCGCCCGACCTCAATCCCATTGAAAATCTTTGGGATGCTCTCGGCCCTGCTGTATCTTCATGTTTCCCAACTCCAGCCACTTTTATTGAGCTGGAAACTGCTTTACAAGAAGAATGGCAATTGCTTAATTCTCCGGTGGTTGACCACCTAATTGAAAGCATGGTCACAAGATGCAAACTTTGTATACAGATGGGGGGGGATCACATACCTTATTAATGTCCTTTTTTTCATTTTATGTTGTCTGTTTTCACTTTATACATAATTCTGTTTAAGTTTCCAGTTTCTGTTAAGTTTATGTTTGACGTAGATTTTAGTCAAGACTCTTTGGATAAAAAATTTAAGTACAGGACAGATCCCTCTTCATCAGGATCAAAGAAATCTGCAACTAAGGGAAAGCCACGATTGTATTTATACTAAAAGGAGTAAAGCGATCGAGAAGATATCGCCATCTGTAGACAGAAATATTAATGCAAATGCAATTTTCAATACAACGGAAAGTTTCCTCGATCTCATTACGTTTAACAACCAACTGCCTCAATGAAAACAGATAGGAAACTCAGAAAAGGGGGGGGGGACTGTTCTAAAATCTTATACAAAGGGATTCAACTAAATGTACACAAATTTCTTAAGATCGCACAAAGACATACCCTCTTCCGGAAGTTTATTTGCAGTTAGCCGAATATATTATTAATTTTGCAAATGCGATCTTTAAACTAAACAGCAGGAGGCTGATTGGAACCTGGGAAGCTGCGAAGTCAAGTTCTGCTTGAAAACTTCATGTCCGATAGACAAAATGCAACTGTTGCATTTAAATTAAATTTTCTGGGATGTTTAGGTTAGAGAATATAGCGTATGAGATCACAATATTGAAAAAAAACTCAATCTTTTATTGCTTTCCCTTCATGATAATATAGTATGCTAACATGTAGATCAATTCTTTCTTCAGGCAAAAACTTTCTGTTAAATTAAAATACAATATAAATTTTCAACTTTCAATAAACTGATTAGGTATTTTAACAATATCACACAGCAGTGTAGTATTCTGTAATATCGCTACAGTATATAATTAGTTTAGTAATTTGATGCACGCAAAAAGGGTAAAAAATTATTCTATAGTTTTTGTCAGCAAAAAAGTTTATTATATATTGGATTATGTTATATTGTGTTATTACAAATATTTCATATTGCTGCGATGTTTCGAGGTTTGTGCCCGCTGTGTACCACGTGCGTTATCAGAGCACAAAGCCACACAAATAATGTGCAGTCTCACATTTCTTCAGCGTTACAGACCCACCAGCGGGCGAACGGTAAAGTCGCTGAACACTGGTATTTCGGTCCGAGTTTCAAATTCCGCAAATGGGCTGGCTGCATGGGCGTTTTCGTGGTTTTCCCCGTGTGTAACGTGTATACGAGCCAGTTTACCTTAAAAAGTCCTTAACGAAGGCATCTCTCCCCTTCGAGATAGCCCTCGAAGCTTTGCCATAATCGCATAAACCAAACATCTTCAGCGTTACCCTTCTGACAGCTAGCACTTCATTAATCATGTCATTATAGGGACGAAACTTGGCTTCATCATTTCATCCCCACAATCAAAGCAGCCATTACGGAGCGGAAGCATGCTGGATTCCGATAAAGTTGTGTCAGCCGAATTATAAGATTCATGCTCATTACCTTGATGGAGCGTAGTCATACTGCTAGTTCCGCTCGTTATTGCGCCACTTTGACAAGATTACGTAAAGCCATCCGATGCCACTCTGGCATGTTGAGTGATGGTGTCATCCTCCTGCGTAACAATGCGAGGCTCCATACTGCTCTCCAGACTTTAAAATTTCAAGACAGAAGTCTGGATTCATCCCCCATACAGCCCAGATTTGGCACCCAGTGGCTATTTCCTTTTTCTAAAATTAAACGAACACTTATCCGGAACAAGGTGATCTCGAAGCAGTGATGTGAAAACAGCTTCCGAGAACTGCCTCAGCGAACAGGAACAAGATTTCTACCACACTGGGTTGAACAAGTTGGTTCCGTGTTCGGGTTGTAGAGTCATTAGGTTATTTTGAAGTAGGAGACATGCAAACTGAGCCATGCTATGGCCGGGACTCGAACCTGGACCTCTCGAATACGCGCCGAGTGTGGTACTGTTACACCACGAAGGCATGCAGAAAGGAGGGAGAAAATACCTTATAAGTTAAATATCAAATAGATTTGGTGACTATATGGAAAAATGATCGGCAAGTATGCCTCTTGATTTCCTTTTATATTTTCCGTCTGTTATTAATAAATAATTTCCTTGAACCCTTGTAACTTTTTTTTAATCCACCCGCGTAATAAGTTTCTAGTACTATTTTGATGCACACAGATAGGAAAATAATTAATTTTTTAGTTTTCTCAGAAAAGATATATTTTATATTTTGTTTAATGGTAAAATTGTGTAAATTATAATTAATTTATATTTCCTTGTAAATAATGTATATATATTGCTGTAAATATATAAATATTTGTGAATAGTAACAATAACACTAAGTAAGCGAAAAATACTATAATAATTTATTTTTATAGGGGTTTAAATCAATTATTAATAAAAAAATTCACTTGCATTTTAGAAGTAATTAGAAAAGTTCGTCAGAATCTTGGGTTTTCTCGCAACTTTTGCAAGAGTTCTTCTCCAAATTAAAATCAAAATTCGAAAGAATGTTTTAATAGAGCGCGAATCGCAAAACTAAGCTTTTAAATTAATTAATTAAATAATGTATTTTAAATTTTGTTATAATTATCTTCCACGATAATGTGAAGTATCGTTTTTGTGAGTAGTGAAGTTTCATAAGCGAAAACGAAGAAGAATCCTTTATCTCTCTGTTTCTGCTAAATTCCGTGCATTCTTGGTTATTTCGAGACATAACAAACAAAAATTAAATCGATTAAATTTGGTTTATTTGATTATAGCAATGCACGCGAGCGCTATCTGCTTAAGGGGAGGGATACTTTCGTGGAGGACTTTCTAAAGGAAACTGCTCGTATACACGTTACACATGGAGAATAATACGAAAATGCCCATTCGCCTAGCTTTTTCGCCTAGAATTGAACTCGGATCGGAGCTACCAGCGTACAGTGAATTTACCTCGAATTACCAGTGACAGCTGCCGCTGGTGTATCTGGCTGCTAGATGTGAAATGCTCTCACGCATAACGTTAACAGAACCAGATTTCGACATTTTGTGTATGAAAGGCAAACACATCTCAGCTACTAAATTTACGCAATGCAGAGTAGTTAATAAATTAAAAACTACATTTACGAAACATACATTAAAATTTTTTAATAAAAAATTATGTTGAAATGATGACTTCTTTTCCTCATTTTTCGATATGAAATGTATGCACATTCACATATTTACCATAGTTTTTAACATCTACTTTCCTGAGAAAGACATATGTTCTCTAATAAATATAGAAAGAGGTTGGAAAACCTTTGTATTTTTAGTGATATTAGCTTCTTTTCTCTTTTTTTTTAATGTAATCTTTTTTTGTATATTCCAATTTTTTAAACAGATGTTTTATTTATTTATTTATCATTGAATTATGTTAAATCTTGCGATTTTCAGGATTATCACTGTTCACCATCGGTCTACTGAATTTCAATCCTTTTTCATGAATTTATCAACAGCAAATTATTTTATTTTATTTCATTTTTTATATTAAACGTATATGTGTGCGTGCTGAAATAACCAATAAATGAAATAAGGCTAAAATACCACGCCGAACAACCATTAATTTAGAAATCAAACAACAAAAATCAAAGTTATATTAGCAAATATTCTAGGACTAGTTTCGATGGTTTAAGTACCGAAACATATCCTCAGCTGCGAATGTGTAAATGAACGAGATAAGATATGGTGATAAATTAAGATAAGAATAGCTGGATAGGAGTTAATCTACTAGCGCCATCTATTGATGAAACAAGAAAACTAAAACATAATTTCCTTAAAGGCTGAAGATAAAGGTGAATTGGAATTAGGGTCGTTAACTAGAACAGAAATATTTTTTGAAAGGGAAACGTCTCTGTAAAATCTAATTCACCAATGGAAGATGTTCTTTGAATAATTTTGGCTGCAGAAAAATGGAAAACGTAATTTTCTAACCAACAGTGCTGGGTAGCAGAGGACTTCTGTGTTTCCTTTTTCCTAACATATGCCTTATGTGCTTTAACGCGAAATTTTAAGGCTCTCTTATTAATTTGATTAGTGTAACTTAAACCACAATGACAAGGATTTCTGTAAATGCCCAAGGAATTCATATCCGGAATGGTATTATCTTCTCTCGTTCACCTCCACTTTGGCAGCTCAGGAAGTTGGTTCCGTAGATAAACCACCGAAACTAGTCCTGGAAAATTTGCAAATATAAGGCTGATTTTTGTTGTTTTATTTCTAAAATAAATGAAATAAGATCAAACTATTCCATGGACCAGCTGCGTACTAAAAGTTGTAGCATATTTAGCAGAAATAATAGACACAAAAAATGGAACCATCCGGAACAGTTAAATTTGACATATCAAAGTAAAGAAGTAAGAAAAAAAAAAGAACTTTGTACATTAAAGATATTAGAATAAATCAATGCTTCCCAACCGACGTGCCGTGAAATATTTAACTTCGAAATCCTGATTATAGGGCAACAATACCGGAGGGCTAGGCTACAAGTCATCTATAAATATTTTGGCACAGAATTTGCGTAAAATTTACTTTAAGTTTAATGTTGGTGAGGCTGCAATTATAGGAAGCCTCAGAAAGTTGACATCTGAAGTTTAGCATCTGAAGTTCTGGAAGTCTTGATGTTCAAATGTCTGGAATTAAAAGTCCACATTTAATGACATTTTAAAAATACTGAATGTAGTCAAAAACAGACTACTTTAATCGCTTTTCTATTTTCCACTACTATGTGAAGAAAGGGGATCAAACCATCAATCTTCATTCTTCCGTAACTGAAGTTCGTTGACTGCCGAGAGGGAAAATTCTGTCCAGAGTTCATGATTTCAGGATTAGCAAGTAAGTAATTTAGGTTTTTCATGTGAACTATAGCTCAGTTTTTCTGTGCAAAAAATTAGCTTTAATCAGTCAAATATCTTCCATTATAATCGATGACCCTTTGCTACCTTTATGGTCACTGCAGGATTCCGCTCTCATGGAACTTCTGCTCTTCATCAGCAAAAAACTCCACCAAGTCATCGTTATTGCTGAAATTTTTATCATTTAAAAAATTCTGTAAACTTGAAAACAAATAATAATCCGATGGTGCAAGGGCAGCGCTGTATGGGCGATGGGATATCACTTCTCAATCAAGCTCCAATAATTTTGTACGTGTCTATAGACATTAGGTTATTTCAATGCAAGAGACGTGAAAAATGAGCAACACCTTCGCCAGGACTCGAACCACGGACCTCTCGAATACGCACCGAGCGTGCTGACCACTAAGGCATGCCAAGAAGGTGGAAGAAATACCTTATATACTCCCCCTTTTAAAAAGCGTTTAGGAATTAGGAGACCCAAACGCCAAATCCTGGTGGTGGAGAATCATCATCCACCAATCACCAGCGATAATTCATTTAAAAAATAATCGACTACATTCCGTCTGAAATGCATATCGCAAATAATGATTCTTTGTGTTAAGTGAATTTCTTTCAATTCACGCTTCCAAATAGCGAGCTTCTTAACGAATTCAAGAACATTTTATGCGATTTTTAATGTTTGTGTGTGTCACACTTAGCCTTTTTTCAATCTCTCTCACAGTTATAGGACGATTCGATTCAATTATAGCTTTAATTTTTGTCATCGTCAGCTACAGAAGGACGACAGAACGGTAGTCAACGGCAAATGAAAAATCTCCGGAATGGCATTTTTTAAACCTATTCTGACACATGCATTCTCTTAAGCAATCAATACCAAAACTTCACATACCTCTTCGTGAGCCTCAGCCGCTTTCTTGCCTTTGTGAAAATAAAAATTAAAATCTGTCGAAAATGTTTATTTTTGCAGCCCATGTTAAAACTGTCCGTAAACTAAAAAACATAAACAAAAATATAAGGAGTTTGTTTCTGTAGCAACCTAAAAGTGTCAGCTGCTAAATCTCAAAAGAAAAAAAAAATATTTACAAAGTTTGACAGAAGAACAACGTAACGAAAATAACGCTATCTGTTTGTGCAAACCGAAATTGCTTCCTCACCAACCGAATATTTTTAAGCACAGCTCTTACTGTTCACGCAAATTGGAAGGAAATTTCTGATTGCAAAAATGCCTTGCTTAGCTAACATATTTGAATACCTAAATGAAATAAATTAATCGAAAAATTCAAAAGCCACTTGAGAATATGATAAACAGAGCCTAAATTGCGCCGGAGCTCGTCTCCGGTGCTTAGTTTTGGGGATAAATTATAATCCTAACCGGAGCCCTAAATAAGAAGGCTTCGACACTCCTTTAATGTAACTGAACAATTTCAGCAGAAATATGATCAGGAAAATTTTATTTTTAACAATAAATGGTATTAAAAATTGATTCTAACTTCTGAATGCATGCTTCCCAAAAAAACTTGGGAAACAAACCCATGGATGGAGGTCGAGACTTTTAAGGAAAGAGAAGCCCCCGCCCACATGTGAATGGCTTATTCTCCAGAAAGTACATGTATAACGAATTAATGACAGCGGGTAAATTTTTCGTTCCAACGCTAGTGTCTTTCCACGGAAAAAAGCACCTGCAGACATTTTGGAACGATGTAACCAAAGACGGGGAGAATGAAATTTATCATTTATTACTTTTTTTTCAGCTAACCCTCGGATTTGGTGAAAATTTGTTCGCCTGTCATATTCTACTTGATAGCTAGAATTATATTGAGAGGTGAACGTGGTCAGAAAATGTTGGACTCATCTGTTTCAATTTTCATATCTACAGGTTCTAAGGTTTATCTTACGTTAATTAAAAGTTATTTTAAGTTTTGTATCTTTCCTATCTTATTCTAATTTCAGCTGTCAATTTCCTGCCAGAATGTAATTTCAGAAACGCAGATAATGCAAATGAGTACTATGTAAGTCGTAACTTTACCGACTTCAAGAGAGAGAGTCTGATTTCCTGACTAGCGCGCGTTTGCCTTCTGGTTACATCTCTCTTAGCTATTATTACGCTCAACCATATCTTAGGCCCTTGCTAGGCTTCGCCGATTTAATTAATTTTCAGGGGCCAACTAGTTAGATTCTGATAGTTTCGGCTATATTCCTTACGAGCTTTAGTTAAGTTAATTTTAGTTCAAATTATTAGTATTTAAGTTCAAGCCCGAGTGGCGGCTTTATTGTAAAGTTCCAAGCCGCAACTGATTGTAAATATATTAAAAAATAAAGAGTTTCAAACCCATCTCAAGTCTTTAGTATTCTGTTCACACACTTAAGCGATTATTCGCTTGTTAAGCGTTCGTGGGGTTCGGAGTTAGAACTTTAGATTTAAATAGTTGAACCTCATAAGGTCATCCGTTACGATTTTCTCCATATTCTTTTTTCCATATCCACTGTTTATAGCATTCTCTATATTTTCCTCAGCGATGCTTTGATCATTTTAACATTTTTTGATTGGTGAACTGGAAAAAGAATGGTCTTCATTTCTATCATGCTTTGAAGTAGTACATTATATTAAGAGCTTAAATGGTGAGCTACTTCTTACTTTTTATGTTAAATTGTAATTCCAAACGAAACCCCAAAAAAAGTCAAGGCCCAAAACTTTATTTTAATGCACTCACGTTTGTGAAAATTGCAACACCAAGAAGGAATCGTCATAATTGAATGCAATTTAATACACAGTTGAGTGGTAGTGGTACAAATAAATGATTAAATGTTCAAAGCAAACAAACAAGAACAAGAGATCAGAATCAGTATTTTGTGTGGCCACCACGCGCCGCAATAAGTGCTGCTACAC
>KK119524.1:65876-96707 GCA_000611955.2 Stegodyphus mimosarum | reverse complement strand
AAAAACAGTTATTTGTTGATTCGAATTTAATTTTTGGCAGTATTAAGTTATTCATTATGTAGTTTATAAACATATTGTCATGTTACATTATCGCGTGTTACTAACCCCATGACGATGTACGTAACACTTCATTTTGATTTTTCAATTCTTCTCTTTATTCCCTTCTCTTTTATGCGTCGAGCACTTGTTGAATTGAGCTTTTTTGCCTTTGATATGTCTAGCTGTTTCGAAAAGCTTTCAACATTAGTGGTCTTAATTCTTACTTTTTTTCCTGCATCACCTTGGCCTCCTTACCACTTTTCAAATAAAAGGATGTCACCACATGTTATCGCCATGTATTATTTTTATAAAACAGCATAGCGAATAAAAAAAAATTGTTTGGCAACACAAATAAAAGTGCTGCCACCTAGTGTTACAGCCATGTATAAAAAAATGATACTTACGTAAAAACCCGTTGACCATTTTTTCCTGTTAATGAAAAGATGTCAAACTACGCCATTTTTCGCCAAAAATCGAAAAGTCTTCTTCCAACACGCTGGGTTTGGTGTAACCTTGATTACACGTGCTAGTTATCATTCTTGAGTAAAGACTCCTTTTTTCCCCTCTATCAAGTATTTTTTTGGGGAAAAAAAAAGATTAAAATGTGGGACCTGTCTGCTACAGAAGAGCATGCTGTTGAATATTTCCAAAGTTATGGAATTTTACTGGCCTAAAAAAATGTGTTAATGGCCACGATATCGCTATATTATGGAAAAAATAATGGAAATTTTTAATGAAAAGTTAAATATAAATAAATGATAATACAGGGTGTTTATAAAGTCCTGGACCCATTTTGATGTTTAATAACTCATAAAATAATGAAGATATAAACAAACTTATGGCATTTATTTATGGAATAATTTATATATTTTCCTTTTCAGGTCTGAATATCTTTACTTTTGGAAATATCGTCTGCGCGTGTGGTTAATTTCAGATAATTTCATTTTCCAGCGCATAATGTTCTCCGACGAAGCATCCTTTCATTTTTCTGGCATTGTTAATCGCCATAATGTGCGCATATGAGGATCTGAAAACCCCCATGAATACCGTGAGGCACAAAGGGATTCCCCAAAGGTTAATGTGTGGTGTGGACTAATGCACGACCGAATCATTGGGCCTTTCTTTTTTACAGATAAGACGGTTTCATCAGTCGTATACTTAGACATGTTGGAAAACTTCGTATTTCCACAACTAGAAGAGCTTCAGCCACATGTCTTTTTGCAACAAGATGGTGCACCATCGTTCGTAGTTCTTTGAATGACCGTTTTACAGGAAGATGGATTGGGCGAGGAGGTTCAATTCCTTGGTCACCCAGATCACCTGAAATAACGCCGCTGGACTTTTTCCTTTGGGGATTTGTAAAGGACGACGTTTACAGAAGGAGAGTGTCCAACATTGATGACCGAAAAGCCAGAATTACAACCTCAATAGCCTCTGTGGATGCCGAAATGCTTGCCGGTACCTGGCGTGAAATTCCATATCGACTTGATATTCTCCGTGCGACGAAGAAGGCACACGTGGAAGTTCATTGACCATGTAGCTTTTTGAGTCTATCTAACCATTTGTGTTATGAATTTTAATTTATCTTTATTATTTTATGAGTTATTAAACATCAAAATGGGTCCGGGACTTTATAAACACCCTGTATAATAAATTTGAAAGAAAAATAAGAATACAACTTTTTTTCTTGTATTTAGTAAATGGGTAAAAGATACCTTTTAAAGGATTAATCCAATAAATATTAAAAAAAAGTGCGGCAGAATTTAACATTCTATCCGGAATTCTAAAAATATGCTGCTTTTAAAAATTTTCTGATTTTACTGTTTAAGTTTATGTGGAATAAGTACGAAGAAAGCGATTTTTAATAATAAAATGAAAAAGACTGAAAATGTTGTGTTAGAGCTGATTGATAAACCCTCTACAAGCTCTTTGAGATGCGATGTGAAAATTTGAATCCTTCCAGAATTTCTTTTCTTTTATTATTTATTTATTTGTATGCATATAGCTTTATTCATTTGCTGAAATGGCACAGTGCATATTAATAAATACATATTTGACCAATGCATTACTATTAATAACGTCGGCCCGAAGAGAGGAGGAAACCTTCAGTTATTCGGATTTTTCAAATACCCAAATGGATCGTAGTTTCGTTTAATCTTAATACTTCCTTTTCCATCGTTATACGATTATGATATATTTTTAAAGTACACAAATATAGTAACCATAAAAAAGAAAGCAACTACATGTGGGTAAAAAATACTAAATTTATACGACAATCCTTCATTATCATTTTAAATTAAATAAATGTACACTTCTCAATGCTCGGAGAGCCGGTGACTTGCTTTAGTACAATTCGTACTCATGCTCAAGTTCACATTTGATAGCCGGGTACATACACATTCCTTAAGATGCCCGGAGGCAGCAGGCAGGCTGCGCTGGACGTGGGCACGACGCATGCGCCGTAGTAGGTGGCAGAGACGAGAGGGCCATCGAGGGGATGTGGAGTGGGACCCATTACTGGCCCTGGGACATCCTTAGAAACCCCTTGAGATTGCTGTCGCAAGTGCTCCAGTCGCTGGCTGTTTTGTCGCTTCCACTTCGTCCTGTTGGAGAAACATAAATTGCATTAGTTTGCGCTCACTTTAAAAAAGTGTTTGTTTCAGCGAGTTCTATCGCCTACTAAAGGTTTGTTCAATTAATTTTGAAATGCCTTGCATATGGCGAAGCAGAAATTCTTACTTAAGAGAAAGGCCCTACTTACTTTTCGAAAATAAGGAAAATAAATAAATAAATAAGAAGTGTTATTCAATTTAAAGATATATACTTCAAAAATCTCTTTAAATCAGATGTTTTTTTTAATTAAATCTAGATTAAACGGATTTGTTCGATTCCCAGGTCATTGAGAATGGTGAAGAAGAAATTGCTGATGAATTCGCTAGTTTACGAAAAAAGCTTCATTTTCTTTCGTAAGTGAAAAAGAGACTTTTAGACAAATAAATAATAATAAAATAATAAATAAATAAATAAAATCTGAAAACTTTCAGATTTCACATTACGCGGGGCTTTTTTTTTTTAATGTTTAGTGTGCTGCCTTTATTTATTAAATATCATGTTCTTCGCACTTAAACCATAAAATTCAATTCAACAGCAATATCGTAAAATAATTTTAAAATCAGTATATCTTCAGAATTTACGATACACAGTCTCGCGCGCTAGAGATAAAATATATATATTTTTTCCCTCCGTACAGTATTGCTATTGCTCGCATTGAAATCGTTGAGTTTGTTAATCAAAATTTCGTTAAAATGTTACAAAATATGAAATTGATAATAAAACAAATTTCAAATTCCAAATTCGGTCTTCCAGATGTCCATATTCGGGTGGAGACTTAAGTTATTCAAAATTCTCTAGGTACCGTTGTTTTATTACAATGCGAGAAACATACATACATTCATGCGGATTCTTCATTATTTAATTTCTTTAAATATAACACAAGGCTCTAATATTTGATGGCAACAATTTGAAAAGAGAATTGACATTCTTAGTGAACCAACGCAAAATCTGGGCGTTTGGGCTAATAAATAATTTATATAAAATAAACAGCCATTAAGTTTATATAGCGTTATTTTAAGAATTTTAGTTCAATATTTTTCCAATTTTTAACATGGGGAATTATTCAATAACTTAAATTACTCATAAGTTATCAATTAGTTGACTTCATTAAAAATTTTAATTTATTTAACTATCTTTTCATGTTTCAACAATCTATATACGGGACTGTTTCAATAGGGTACTTCGTTATAAAAGTGCTGGCACCCTTACGTAGCTTGACCGCAAATTAAAAAGACCGAAATTCTCATAAAATTGCCCAGAATAAAGATGCGCGGATAATTAGGTTGGATTATTTAGGTTATACTGAATATGGCAAAACTCTTGACAATTAACTGCCTAAGGGCAATGATGATTTCGTGGAAAACTTTTTAACGGAAACGGGCTTGCATTCACTTTACACATGAGGAAAACCATCCATGTAGTCAGCCCCTTCGCCTGGGCTCGAACCAGCTTTAAGCTACTATTATTCAGCGGTCTTTGCCACTCGGCACTGGTGAAGAGGACACGCTTGAAGTCGTATCACACATTCAAAATATTTTGCAAGAACAGAATAATAGAATAATTTTTCTGCTTTGTCACATCATATGAAACAGGCGGTCACCGCGAATCGTTTTGGGGTTACCGTGTAAAGGGAAAAATAGTTTCCCAGTACAAATGATGATTGATAACGGGGGGGGGGATTATATGCTGATAACAGATCAGTTGTTGAAAAGGACCAGCTTACAGTTTTTGTGAAAGAAAGAAAAACTCGTGGGGCTTCTTTTTAATGGTAAAGCAGGTAGAAAAATTGTCTGAAATAAATGGATGTGTGATAAGAGCTTTATGAAACTCAACCTGTAATTTGGAAAAAGTCCTGTATAAAGGTGCGAGCACTTTTACGATAGGGTTTTGTTATGATATCTTCCGTATAAGCTTTCAAAGATTACTGCATTTTGATTTATTTCTTTATTTATATTTATTTTTTCTCCCATTTAGTAAATATAATTAAATAAATATTTGCGAAAATTTGCGTGTATGTTATCGACAGGGAATCTTCATTTTTCTTTTCCTTGTCCCTCCTCGTAATATTACTAATCATAAAAACGATAATAATAGTTATAATAATAACAGTAACAACAAAAATAATACTGATAGAACATTTTTCATCGTTTCGATGCAGCGTCTTAGAAATTTAAAATTATTACAAAATTTCTTTAAACGTTCACTACAGCAAGAACACCGAGGGTGTAAAAACCTTTTTCGGCATACAAGCATGGTACCCATATATACCACTAAATCGACACTCTGCGGGATTAATATTTCATAGGAACCATACCATGGAATCGACTCTGATATACGATCAACACTAGTTATTGGCATACAATGGACACGATGAAAAAGAAATTGTTAACTGTGTTGTAAGCATGAATAAGAGAATTAATGTACATTTGCCATCTGCATAGAGTAATTATAGGCATACGATCCACTATGCGTAACGTCTACGACATCGTTACGCCAAGGTGCAAGACCGATGCATGCGTATGATGGAATCTGCATAAAATCGGTACTGGGATACAGTGCATTTTTAGCGTAACTAAATTTATTATTTTTTAGGATACGCACTGAGGATCGACACCGATGAATCTGTTTACATTCACAGAAAGAATACTGCGTAAGAGTAACAACGCGTAACTTCGAAATACCATAGATTCGACACTGCATAGAAATAACAATGCCTGAAGTCGACAAGGCGTAGAATTAACACTGACACAGGATCAACGGCAGCATATGATCGACGTGATAAACATTTTGATTGTAATCTGATAATGAGTAAGAGAATTAACGGACTTAGCCACCAAGTCGAGACTCCATAGAAGAGACAATGCCTAACGTCAACATGGCGTAGAATTCACACTGACACAGGATTAAGGGCAGAATATGATCAACATGATAAACATTCTGATAGTGAGTAAGAGGATTAACGGAATTAGCCACAGAGTCGAGACTTCGTAGGCGCAACTATGCGTAACGTCGACTTAGCGTAAAATCGACGAAGCGCCAGTACCTGACGTCGTCAAGGCGTAGAATTCACACTAACACAGGATCAACGGCAGTGTATGATCGACATGATAAACATTTTGATTATAACCTGATAGTGAGTAAGAGGATTAGCGCAATTCGCCAGAGTCGAGACTACTGCATAGAAGCGTAACGGAGCAAAAACGCGTACCGTTTGGCGTAGAATCCACATTGCGTGGAAACGACAACGCCTAATGCCGACGTAACGTAGAATCCGCATTGACACCAGCATATGACCGACATAATAAAATTTTTGATGATGAGTTAGTTGATTAACGCAATTTATCACTGCACAGAATCGACACTGGGTACGATCGACACCAGCGTTTAATTAACATTTCCATAGACTTATAATTAGAAGGTGAATTATCAAGTGTCAATCGAAACCGGTTTCTGAATTGCTATTTCGATCCCGTACCGGCAGAGAAGCTGTCCATCCTACGCAGTGTCGACCATTTGCCGCATTCTTTCTTTTTCTTGGTAACCATGGAAATCTACATGCGAATCAAAACAACTGAGTCCTCAGATTTTCCGCAATCGCAAATCCATATCTGAGCCAAGATGGCCAATAACACTGATGGAGGAAAATTAACGGTTTGTTTCGCCGCTAAAGCTGAAAGCGGGAAAATCTGGAAACGTACGCTTAACAAAACAAACTCCCTCCTTACCTTCTGTTCTGGTACCAGGTCTTGACCTGGGTTTCGGTAAGACTGAGAGCTTCCGCCACGCTCCCCCTGTCTGCCACCGAGAGGTATTTCTGGCACCGGAACTTCCGCTCTAGGAAAGCCAGCTGAGCTTGCGTGAAGGCGGTTCGCCTGCGACGGGGTTTTTTGGCCTTGCCGCCGGAGACGCCGACGTCCTTGTGCGGCTGGGATGGCTGCGGACTGCGTCCGTCGCTGTAATCGGCTGGACTGCGCTGGTTGCCGTAGTAGGGTTGGTGCTGAGACGGTGGCTGTGGTGACGTGCCGATAACAGCTCTCGAGTCATCTTTCGAATCATAGCCTGGAACAAAACACAATTAATACAGTCTGTAGCAGTTTTCTGTTTTTATCTGCATTAGGGGAAAAAAGTGTCATAATTATAGAAACTAAAAACTCTTCATCCTTTAACAAAATACACTATTGATGTAGATTCATTATTCATCATCTACATCAATTTTTCTGTGATCCTTTTATAGTCAATTTTTAATCCAGCAGCAAAACGAGAGAGGAATAATATTATTTGCAGATTATAACATTATAATTAGCAGAAAAATAATATTAATAATTTAAATGTTTTTCAGCTTATCTGGATGATAATTTCATCCTGTTCCGTAAATTAGTATTAAAAAAAAATTCGTTGTAAATAGCGAAAGAATAAACATTACTAGAAAAGAAAAAAATAAGTTTTAAATAACATCATAGACGCTCTGAACTGCGGATAAGTGAAACCGCGGATACTGAATCAGCTTATACCGCGGTTAATTTGTAAATGCACATACGTAGCGCAACCGAGGAAGAGGCTACTAGAAAGGACCAATGGACTTCAGTCAGCATAGTTTTTTTCTTGTGTCACGGGATTTTACCTCGCTGACAGCGAGATGACCGGAAATTTTTTGCCGCTTAATTTTCTGTACAAAATAATGAAAACATTGTGGATTTTTCGCGAAAATTTCCAAAGGGAAATTGAATCAAATATAAGTAATTGGAAGATTTTACTCGAAATTGCGAAATAAAACGCAAACACCAGCTATCAAATATTTATCTTCACAAAAGCATTAGCAGACCGTAGGTCCGTATTCGACACCCCTTCTTCAATTGCGATATCGATAATGGCAATATTCTCAATGCGATTAAGTTCAAAAAAAAAATATCGCAATGAAACGAGAAATTCACAGACGAGAAAAGTTGTGTATTGCATAATAGATGAAACAAAAACTGATGTACAGAAGCATAAACTGAGTTGTTTCAGATCATGCCGACAAGAATTAACGGCCATTTCGAAGATATATGTGTAGTAAAAATGACGGAATTGTGTGAAATGAGGTTAAAAGCTACTACAAAAATAATATAAAATTAAAACCAAAATATTTATCCATTATTATTTTCATATATAATCTATCATAACAAGATAAATCACAATAAAGAATATTGTGCCGGCGTGGTGTTGTTTGTTACAAATGTGTGATGTGTGTCGTGTGTTACAAAGGATATGTTGGGGGTGTGTATTTCCCGGTGGAGCTCATTTGGAAACAAAATTACTGAGTCTTCCTAAGGCTCAAGTGGGAACAAAACTGCTGAGGCTCTTTTGGGAACAGGCTCAGGCGGCACTAAGCCACCTTGGCATGCAGCATGGAGGCACTTAAAATAGACGATGAGCCAAAAGTTCTGTTGAGCAGTATGGTGGTAAGGGAAGAGGACTGGGAAAGCCTTGTCCCCGTTACACCTTACCTGTAAGGTGTCGAAGGCACATGCCTACGATAGATCCTGCACTCATAGCCGCATTAAAATTTGTAGATATTATTCCGATATTGCTGTCGAACAAGCGAAATAAGTCACAGCAACTTTGCCAAAGTCTGATTTCTTCATCAAACGACATCATTAAAATGAAGATATCCTGTCTCGACGGGAATTAGTTGTCTGCCAATATAAAAAAGATATTATCGCCTATTTGAGCAATCCTAAAGTTGATTTCTATTTGCGTTTAAATCGAAAAATCGTACCCCAAACTAGAGATGCTGAAACGTTTGGGGGCATTATGAAAGGCATCTTAATTTACTTTTAACTGTTAGAAGTCAATTTCTAAAGAAAGAGTACAAGCATGCATTAGGATAGCGAAAGCAAATCATCGTTAGACTGACCCATAAAAGGAATTTAAGCGGCAATTTAAATACGTAGATTGCATAAAGAAGTATTGAAAACGTTCTAGAAGTAACTTTAATAGGATTTATTATGAGCTTTAATATATCTTAAATCTCTCTCATTCTTCTTTAATTTGTGTAATAAAACATTTAAGGAAAACGTGAACAATAACTTCGCCATAATAATTATTTTGTATACATTTTTGTATTTTCGCATAGTGCAAAGCAATTCTTTAATGCAGTTTCAGATTAATGATTTTTGTATGATGCATGTGATATATTGTATGAAATAAGTTCTAATAATACCTTTAAAATATATAAATAATTTATAAAATATTAAAATATTATATGAAAATTTTTGTCGTAAAATAGCTTTATTTTTATCGTATCATATTTATGATCGTAAAGATCAATGTAAATAACCTAGTAAACAAACAGCGAAGAAACAATGTTTAGAGGAAAAAAACTGCAAGTTAGAAAAAATCTGTATGATAACACGGAATTTTAATTTTGCTATTGCAAATTATTTTACAGTTAAAAATATAAACAAAATAAGTTGATATATAAATTAATGAATAACAACAACATTAGTTAAAATGTAAACGTAATAATTGTCACAATTTTAGCAAAACGTACGACTATCATGTCGTTTGGTTTGGTTTATTTAATTATGGCAAAGTACTTGAAGGCTACCAGCTTAAAGGAAGAGATGTCTTCGTGGAGGGTTTTCTGAGGGAAATTGGCTCGTATATAAATTTCACATGGGCAAACTACGAAAACGCCTATGCAGCCAGCCTGTTCGCCTGGAATTGAGCCCCGCTTGAAACTACTAGTGTTCAGCGACTTTACCGCTTGGCCGCTGGTGGGTTAAACTACCATGTAAAGTGGACTACTAAATGTAAGTGAAAGAGCGCTATTTGATATAACATACAACACGTGAAATACTCTGGAAAAAGAAACTCCTAAAGACAGCTACATTTTTCTTTAAATGAAAAAAAGAGTACATACCAATAACAGACAAATATGCATCTATTAAAAATAATTATCTTGTAGTGAAGATGCTACGAAAAGGACTATTAATAAACTAGGAACACCTAGCTATGAAAAAGCTATATGGTTTTCTAGGCTAATAAAATAATGTTAATTTATTTACGTGTGTAATAAACCTTTGTAAAAGAGTGTTCCCAAAAACTTTGGACCATTACGTTACTCTACCACTGATTTATAATCCACGCAATCTAGCAAGGATTGTTAATGCTGGAAGCATAATATCTTTGACCTTGACGTCTTTAAAGTAACTGACGTCCTTTGTTGTCAGTCTTCACGACTTCAGATTTTTAATTTGTCTTTTAAATTGAAAGAGTATTGCTCAAACTCAAAGATTTGTAAGCAATCAATTTTGTTGCGTGCCTGCGAATTTGTAATGGACAGAAATCACAATCGATGATAGCTTTACAAGATTTATTTTTGCCAAAAGAAACACTTTACAATTCTGGAGCTTCCCACAAAAATGTACTTGTACAGTTCTTCTCAGTACCACAGAGTAAATAAGTAGTTACAGATAACTACTAAGAACGTTAAACACAGCGCAATGCATAGGGCATCTAAAAGGCGAAGCTCACACGGAGATCTCTCAGTACTTCGATCTCAGTGCTGAACTAAACGACTGAAAAACTGATAATCTTCCCTTACGGTTACAGTTACACATAAGGATCAATTGCAGTTATTCAGTTACAGTACCATCCAAGTTATACAGGGAATCAACGAAAATTTAGCTAAATTTGGCGGCTTTTGGCGTCAAATTTGGCGACAAAAACTTAGTTAACCATCTCCAGCTCGGCGGTATCTCGCCTGTTTTGCGAGATAGCCGTATACTCAGTGTTAAATGCACTTGCCCCTGTAATCTTATTTTTCCGCAAGACGTCGCTTCTTCAGTCTTTTCATATTACATTATACAAAAGACTCACATAAAATTTCACATAAAATTTCGCTAAAATTAGAATTTCACATAAAATTTCGCTAAAATTATTTACATATATACAAAATTCGTAACAACGCATTACTTAATAATTTAACTCTTTATTTTATTTCTTTAATAAGATATCTAACTGATGTAATTTAAAATACATTTCATTTACAATAATGTCCCATTTAGAGCTTTTTTTAAATCAACATTTGCATCATTAGTATATTAAGATGTTTCTAATAAGGTATTTTACGTATCTCAGAACAGAAAGCGGATTTCATTTAAACTTTAATAGTTAAAAAAAAGTTACAAGTCAGTATATATTTTTAAGAAAATATTAAATTATTGCAGATAAACTTGTACGATATGTAAATCACTGTGCGTTTGTTTAGCAAATACGTAACCTGTGACATATGTAAAAAAGGTATTTCAAATATTACATACACGTGTCGTTCTTTATTTACTCCGTGAGTCAAGAAAGTTACTCTAGAAAGTGCTCTGACCTTAATCATAGTCTAAAAAATACGGCACGTTGTATCATTACCTCTTCATCGGAAGGAGATTTTTGTCTTATAATATACAGGGTAATGGCTTTCGGTTATTATCTACGATTAATATTTCGCTGACCATCAAGATTTTATTATTTATTATTAATCAGTAAGCTTCCTCTTCTTAAACCAGTGAAATGCTTTGAATTAAAATAAACAACCAACATACCTGCGCCCTGTACAACGTGCAACTCTACTTTTGAATCCCCAGTCATCTGTCTTGAGTTTTTTTTTGGTGGGGGGGGGGCTTAATTTGACGTTAAATTTCGTCTAACGCATGGAGAAAGCTACTCTTTTCTTGACTGCTCAATGTTGATGTCATCTCGCCAAGTGCACAGAAAGAACTGAAATTTTTGTAATGCTCAATGATCTCTCTCAGATACGTTTTCTGATTTCAGTCTCTTTCGAAAATCATTTTTGTAAACGTAAAAACCGATCAACTGAATGCATCTCTAGTGGTTTAAAATAAAAATTTCAATTTATATTCATTTTCTTACGTACGTATGCATATTTTTAAATATAATCCTTTTTTTCTTACGCTTGTAAAATCTTTTGTAATTTTAACTGGGGCGGCCGAGCGGCAAAGTCGCTGACCACTGGTGGTTCGGAGGCTCGAATCCCGCGAACGGGCTGGCTGTATGGGCATTTTGATGGTTTTCCGTATGTGCAACCGCTTAGACAAGCCAGTTGCTCGTAGAAAGTCCTCCATGAAAGCATCCCTTCTCTTAGGCACATAGCCCTCGAGTGCTTTGCCGTAATCGAATTAACCAACCAACCATAATCCTAACTGGTATCGAGATTTCAATAATTGTTTTTAGTAGCTCGGAATAACATTAGATCATAATAATAAGGCAACATTCTATGGCTTTTATTATTGGAATCTTAAAATTCACATTTTTAAATATATAAAAATAACATCTTGCCCTTTTTTCAAAAAAAAAAAAAAATAAATAAATAAATAAAATAAAACTAAAAAAATCTGAAATGTTTCAGATTTTAAATTACGTCCAAAGGGACGTTTACTTAACATTCTGTGTGTTACCTTTATTTGTTAAATACCATGTTCTTCGCACTTAAACCATAAAATTCAGTTCAACAGCAATATCGCAAAATAATTTTAAATTGAGCATATCTTTAGAAATTTCGGTACACGCTCTCACGCGCTGGAGATAAAAATGTTTTTCTGTACAACGTTGGTATTGCTGGCTTTGAAATCTTTGAGTTTGTTAATGAAAAATTCGTTAAAGTTTTAGAGAATATTGTTACGAATTTCACATTTATTTGGCTATTTATTTAGAACTGTAATTAAAATTCCTTTTTATTTTCCCGTGCAACGCACGCAGACGATTTTTGAAGAGAAAGCTACGTCAAAAAAAAAAATAATAATAATAATAACATGCATACATTTATGCAGATTTTTCATTTTTTAAACTTTAATGCAGAGCGATAACATTTACTGGCAACAATTTGAAAAGTGAATCGGGCATTCAGAGGGAATCAACGCAAAATCGCAAAACGAAAGTAATAGTCCTTTGGGACTAAATCCCTTTGGACTAAAAAAAAAGGCAAGTAATATAAAAAAATTTTCTTTTTCAAGTCTATTCCTACTTAGGTCAACAAAGAAAACCTTTATTTTAATTCCTTTTTACTCACATTATTAAAATTTTTTCGTTTCTAATTTATGAAGCTGATGGTGGTCTATAATTTCTCATTCTATCCATCTCTTGTAATGCTTCATTATTGCAAGGAACCTTTCCAGTGAGTTTCAAGCAGTCCAGTTCTTCAATTAATATTCTATTTCATAGTTTCACACTACTCAAGACTTCATATGCTTGACCTGAAGTTTTCGTAGGAAGAGTTTTCGTAGTAAGCTTCTCTTTGGTGTTTATGTTTTTCTTTCTCTAACTGTCGCTTGCGTTGTGTTGCAGCTTCTTTTCGCATTCTTTGTTTGTGAAGCAAGGGACATTTTAAAGGGCTATATTTTAAATTTTCGATGACCGAAATTAATAGCTAACTTTTGATCACACTCGGCAAAAAGAGGCTGAAGTTAGTGCACCAAATGACTTAATTCATTATTCTACTAACTGTTTCAAATGTAAAACGAATGGCGGCCTTGTTAGGCTTATCACCACTTGAGTTTTTATATTATTATCACGTTAACGTATAAATATGGGGAGAATTTTCGCTACGTAATGGAACATTACATCCACTTGATCCAACTCTATAAAACTACAATTCTTTCATTCCATACACTTTAAAAATCTTTAGAACTCCGTCTCACTGTTGCCACTTATTTTTGTTAAATATTACACTCCCATTTATCACAGCCATGTATTATTATTTATAAGTTGTTATAAAATTAATTTTTACAGCAGGTGACAATACCTAATAAACGGTCGTTATTTGTAAGTCTTATAACATATTTAATAATAACAGCGTATCTTTAGTTTCGATAACCAGGAATAAATAAATAGGAATTGGCTTTAATATGTGAAAAATCTCTATTAACATCAAGTTTCATCCATTACAAGTTTAAAAAAAAATGTATTTGAACTTGAATGGATGAATAAAAAGTATTTTATGAACGATTGAAAATTTGAACAAGATATAGAGAGAGTGTGAACTAATAGTAAGAATTTAAAAAATAAGTTTTTTTTTTTTTGCTTTACGAATAGTTTCCGCCCACAACTTAAAAAAAAATATATTTCAATATTTTCCAGTGTTTTGAAGTTTTCAGATAGTGAATTAGTATTTTTGTTGTTAATAGTTTTGTATAAACTTTGTAAACATTGCCAGACTCCTCCTCCCCCCCCAAAAAAAAAACAATTAAACAAGAATTTGAAACTTTTTTGCAATTCCAAGTAGTAACAATTCTTACAGGTGAAGATATACACAGCAAATCATTCGGATACTTCTGATCATTCGGATTTAATTTACATCCCAAATAAGCACAGAGAATATAAAAAAAATTATGTCAAAACATAACACTCTGTAAACTTGAACACTGATCAAATGACTACTTCCTCAGCACATACATTCTTCTTTTCTAATATAAGATCTTATTGTTGAGAGCAGAGTGTAATTTTTTCCTCGAGCTCCTAAAGTTTAATATTTTCCTTACTTCGTTAATGCTATAGCAAACAATATCTGATGTGGACCCCTCATGACTTCCTTGTGCGGCCTATTAAATTATACACGTTTTTTGGTGCACTTGATTTAAAGTTATTTTCTCGAATTTCATTAAAGATACATTTCTAATTCAATTAATTCAGTTCTCAATTCGCCCCAAGGCAAAAAGACATGAAAACTCCATCTTCATTAAAAATTGTAAAGCATAGAAAAACCTAAAACACCAAGTACAGTTAAAAACAGTTAAAATTTTTTACAATTAAAATTAGAGTTTCTACATAAAAACAAGGAATTCAGCCAGTGGACAAAAAGACAAAATTTTCGATGACCAAAATTGATAGCTAACTTTTGGTCACACTCGGCAAAAAGAGGCTGAAGTTAGTGCACCAACTGACTTAATTCATTATTCTACTAAGTGTTTCAAATGTAAAACAAATGGCGGCCTTGTTAGGCTTAGCATCACTTGAGTTTTTAAATTGTTGATAATTCTAGGCCTATTGCATGCAGATTAACCAAAGGCTTAAAAACCTTAACCGGAACATAAGAAGAATATAATTCAATCATTTTTAAAGCAAAAAGCCACAATTTGCCAACATATAAGAATAAAAAAAAAATGAGCTCAGCGAGCCGGGTAACAGAAGTGCGATATATATATATATATATATATGTTACGGTGAAACACCGAAATCTGGAGAATGTCGACTTTCACCGCTGAATGTCAACATTCACATAGTCGCTTGGCGTATGTCCGAAATATTTTCCAGATACTCTTATTTCTGACTTACACCAGTGAATGTCGACATTCACCATGTACTAATGGTGAATGTTGAATATATAAGAATATTATATTATCTTCTCCGTAATTCAGTCGCGAAAAAACACACAAGTACTTAAAACACACAATACATTCAAAATGAGAAAGGAAAATAACAGAAGTTAAAAAACTTACTTAATTATGCAGTACGTTCTAAATGAGAAAATAAAATAATAGTAATAAAAAACTTACTAAATTATGTGATTCAAATCTGATTCATTGCAACAACTTAAACTATTATGAGACTTTGAATTGCACAAAAGGCCCTTGCTTTTACAACTGCATTTATGGAAAACAGCCATTCGCCTCTCTTTTCGACCTACACCAGAACATATCTGTGATTGTCGACATACACCGGTGAGGGTCCGAATGTACAAGAATGTAATGCAATATTCGATCTTTCACCGACGTATTTGGCGAATGTTGACATTCTCCGGTGAAAGTCGACATTCTCCAATTTCGGTCTTTCACGGTAACATATATATCGATATCGCACTTCTGTTAAACGTATACATGTTTGAGGCGGCCGATTGAAGCGTAAAAGGGAATTGCACAATTACATGTTATAGCTAGTCCCATATACAAAATTTCAATGTTCTACGGCTACTCGTTTTTGAGCAATGCAAGATACATGCATACGTACGTACTTACAGATATCATAAAAAAATTCTCTTCGGAGTCCATTTTAAATACATTTTTACAATCCGCTTTCAAGAAAAAAGTATTTTATTCTGTCCAGGCATACAGATATCACGCAAAAACACAGTTCAGATGGATTTCAGAGCGGCCAAAATGGATACTTTCGTTGAAATATGATACCCGAAATTTTTCGCGATTACAGTACTTCCTTTACTTTGTAGAAGGACGTAAAAAAATACTTATGTTAAGAGAGGTGTTAAAGAATAAAGGTAATATCGTTAAAAGACTGAGATCTTTAACAGAATGATATTATAAACAGTCAACAAACGACAAAAATATCTTGCATATTTGTGCAAATCATTTGTGTTTATTAATTTAAATATTCGAAGAACCCAATGAATACTGGTGATGTATCTTGTATAAGCTTACCAGGTAATAAAATAACACATCATATTAAATTTATAAATGAAACAGACTTTTATTTTACTATTAAAAAATTAATTTAAACTATTGGCATTTAGAATTTTATACTCCCGGGAGTCAAAAGGAACATAAAACATTTTAACATATTGATATTAGAATCAATCAAATTTGATAGTACAAAATAAAATTAATTGATTATTTAATTATATTATTATACACAAGTATGAACTTAAATCTCTCGACTCTTTCAACAAAACAGAAATTATATTTGATTGTAAACTTTGAGAACAGTCATGAGCTAAAAGAATAAACATGAATTTACACCTTTCTGATTTGATTGAATTATTTACTTGAGATAAATTTAATGATTCATCATATTCACTAAGTAGGTATCACTTAGCTTGAAACCAAACAGTTGGCAACATTAAATAAATCCCAGGAAAGATCTATTCGGCACGGCAAAGCGGATGCAAACAGGTCAGCTGGCGAGACGTAGAATTTCACTAAAGATGGCCTCCTCCTACAACGTACACATCTGCACCAGCATAGGTGCGACAGAAGATGAACCAGGTGATCTCCGAGTTGAATCTCCGAGGAACTTAATGGCTAGGCGATTGTCTTAATCACACAACAACGTACACATTTCCACGAACAAGGGCGAGACAGAAGATGAACCAGGCGACCTCCGAGTCGAATCCTCGAGGAACTAAATGGCTAGGCGATGTTTTGATGAACCAGCAAGATGCCGAGGACCGTAGCAGCCCCAGAATAATAAAGTACATTATTAACTGATGGCACAGTAATACAATAAAACTTCCTTCGAGAGTTTAGTGCACTATTTCGATGGGATTACATCCATATCTCGACGGAAAAATATTTAGGCCCCTCACTCCTATTCCGAAGCACATCATTTACACGAGGACAAGAGATCGCAAAAGTATTCAGAGAGAGAACATGAAATTGCCCATCGACCTCGAAATCTGCACCTCCGCTAATACCGGGAATCATCTTGTGATCTTCAATCTACGACTAATATCGACTTCTATGAGTCTTGCGAGTTCGAGAGCTTTAAAGAGGGGCGAAAAAATCGCGTGCACCGGTTTTTTGTTACAAACATTAACCAGCGGCGCCAAAACTCACTCAAAAGGGTGACAAATCCTGACAAAAAACAACCTGAAGAAAACGGTATAAAAATTCTTACTTTTCAAAGGGTTAATTCAAAACCTTTCCTTAATATCGTCAGAAACACGCCGAATAAAAACACCTAAAATTCTACCGGAAGCACAAGTTGACCTTCACTATAAATGACCCCAAAGCAGCTTAACATGACAAGATAGCAATCACACGAAATCCTACGAAAGCTACAAAATTTTGTTAATTAAATGAGCATATTTCACAAATTAATTAAGTTATGAACTTGAAAGTAATTTTAAATTAACGTGCAAATCTTTCTGTTTTTTTATAGTATAATTATATAAAATCCAATTAAATATTTTAAAATCCAAATTATAACATGAAAAACACACCCCATTCCCATTGTCTGCTGCCAATCGCGTTCCGAAAACGAAAGTTACGATCTTACTATCTTAATAACAAATCTCTAATTAAAGGAAAGAGAAATCAACACAGAAGTTAAATAAAATACACATTGTGTAGCATAATTTAGAATGTAAATTAATTAATAGCTTAATTTCGGTACACAACAGAATGCAGATTATTATTATGCAGATCGTTCAAATACCAATCGAAATTTAGCGGAGTTCTATAGCAATAACTGCTCTATGTAGCCATTAAGCCTAGGACACCCACCTCTTCCAACTGCGTATTTGCTAAGTTACTTTTGTATTTATTTAGCGTACAGAGCTAGAATCCGCATTAAACGGACCCAAATTACACGGTCGTTGAAGATTACATTCTCTGATGTACTTATTTAAGTTTTTAAGTTTCTGAAAATCACAAGTAACAATGGATTAATATTTTTTTTATTTTTAATGGTATTATAGGATACAGATTTTGTAAACCTTTTAGTTAACCTTTACCTCTCTTCTTTGTGTTTTTGAAGTTTAGTTAGATTTCTAGAGACGATGGAGAAAATTTGTCAGAGCAGAGGAAGGTTAAACATGTGTAATTAGGATAGAAATTACATTTAATCCTACAGAAATTTGATTGCATTTTCAAGATCTTTTTTTTTTTAATGTGTGACTTTACTATCAAGTGAACCTTGACACAGTTCCCATAAGAAACAAGCAAACAAAAAAGTGTTATTCTAAGAAAAAAAAAATCTTACAATTTCCTTTCTTATACTTTCTTTACTATTACAATAATTTACATGAATTCTGATGCGGTCATTCTCAAGACACGTGTTTCCTCTTTCTCAAGCACTACGTGCTCCCCCGCAGAGGCTGGAAGATTATGTCTAAAGGGGAAGGGGGGGTTTTCTGAAAAGTGTTGTTATTGTCCACCCGAAAACTATTTTTTCATGTATAGTAAACAACATATTTATATGAGGGAGCATGCAGAATAAATATTTTCTTCTCCCACTTAATTGATTTGCTGATAAAACTCATCTATAAAAAATTAATGGACATTTATTATTATAGAGGCGTGTTTTTTCAAATTGCGTTTTCCGGAACACTGAGGTTTTATTCAACCTCTCTATAAGGATTCCGCAAGTCGAATTCAAAACTGGGAGGATATTTTGAATTCCATATACACCTCAAAATTAAACATTTCAAATAAATAAAAGTATACTTCTTTTAAATAAAAGAATTATATTTTTATTTCTCTTCTAATCGTTACTCAAATTAATAAAAAGTAGATTAATTTTAATAAATAAAATTGAAATGAAATAAAGATTTTATTTTCTATGCAAAGAGTACCTCAACATAGGTATATTTTCAACACTTTTTAATTCCTTGTAAGAAGTAAGGGCGTATTATAATTTCGAGTATCATATTTCAACGAAAATATCCATTTTGACCGCTCTCGAATCCATTTGAACGATGTTTTTGCGTGGCATTGGTACGTACGAGCAGAATAAAGGACTCTTTTTTCCGAAACAGGTTGTAAAATGAATTTAAAATGGACTTAAAATCCATTTTTTTTTTGTGACGCATGCACGTACCTACATTTCATAGTATCTCACATAACTCAAAAATGTTTAGCCGCAGAATGTTCAAGTTTTATGTACGGGGCTGTTATAACATGCAATTGTGCATATCCCTTTTTTTGTTGCAATCAGCCGAACCAAACGTATATATATGTATATATGTATTTGGGAAATTAAAAAAAGAATTTTCAAAGATCTGTAAGAACCATAATCTTTACCCATTTCGTATTTTCATGAACTTTGCAAAAATTATTTTATAAAACATTTGGAACAGAAAAGGTAAGAATACATAAAATATACAAGAGTTCTAACTCATAGTTATATATATTGCCACTGTTACCCGCCTCGGTGAGCTCAGTTTTTTTTATTCTTATAGGTTGCAGTTTTTGCTTTAAAAGTGATTTAATTATCTTGTTGGTATATTCCGGTTAACGTTTTTACTCCTTTGATTAATCTGCATACAATAGTTATAGAAGTATCAACAGTTTAAAAGTTTAAGTTGCGCTAAGCCTAACGAGCCTTTGTTTGAAACTCTTAGTAGAACAGTGAGTTAAGTCTTTTGGTGCACCAAATTCAATGTCTTTTTGCCCAGTTGGACAAAAGTTAAGTTTAAATTTTGCGCTCCGAAAATTTTGTCTTCCTTCCCGCTAGGCGAATTTGCATTTTTTTTTTTTTTTTTTTTTTTTTTTTTTTTTTTTTTTTTTTTTTGCGTATAAACTCTAATTTTAATTGTAAAAACTGTTTCTTTAAGCTGTTTTTATGTTTATTTGTTTATTTACGTACAGTCTTAAGTTTGAATTTTTAACGAGTTTTGAGTTTTTTATGTATTTTTGCCTTGCTATGGTGGGAGAAATGAACTGATTGAATGAGAAATATATTTCTACTGAATTTCGAGGAAATAAGTTTAAATGAAGTGCAACAAAAAGTGTGTATAATTTAATATTCCTTACCAGGAAGTCATGTGTGGTCCATATGAGATATTATGACATTTGGTTTCATGAGTGTGGAAATGACTTTCCCAAAAGAAAAAAAAATCAGTCTATGTATATAAAAGGTCAATAAAAGTTCTTGTAATATTCCTAAAATAAATACTTTAATTTTGCGCCAGATGCAGATATAATTCCTTTCAGTATAAAATACTGAGAATATTTTTCAATTCCTCCAATTTCCTATTAGTTAACCAAGTAAGCAAATATCTAAAAATGCACTTAAAATAGCCAATTGAAAAAATTGAGTCCTAAAAAATATATAATTGACAAAGTTTTAAGTTTTTAATATCTAAGCAGCAAATGCATAAATCCAGAAATAAAGGAGAAATATAAGATTAATTCAGCAAAGATATTTCTCAAGGAGGCGGACTTAACTAAATTAACCTTAGGAGCAATTTTCCTGACATAATAACTGAATGAATTTGAAACATAATTAGGCAATCATTAACACAAAATACTGAATTCATAAGTAATATATATATGCAGACAAGAGACAGAGATTTAAATTTCCTTGTTTAACCAAAAGATGATGCCAAAAGATTAACCAAAAGATTTTTTAATGCTCTTCCTTAATTTCTATTTTCCAGTTTCTATTATTTACAGTAACTGCAGTATTTTTTCACTTTTTAAATCAATTTAAATTTCTTATAAGCATTCCGGAATTGTGTAAAGATGGCGTTGTCGGTTCGCTCACTATTTTTTTGGCTTACTATAAAATTTCAAAATTTCTAATTATTTCGTGAGTGAACTGGGCAAGGTCAGAAATGTAGCTTATGAAATTACGTATGTGACACCCCTTGCCAAGACGTATATACAGAGGCTGTTCGCACATTTTTTAGACGATGTTATATTGTATTCACAAAACTAAATTACATAAAATTCTTGTGTTTTAAATGTTCTATTTGATATCCTTTATTCTGAACTATCTTTCGACACCGCAATTTCCAGGATAATAATGCCTTTTGAAGTGTCAGAAAAGGCATTCTATCCCATTCCCCCCGAACAGCTTTCCAGAGTCCTGTTAGGGTTTTGGGCCAATGTTTGGATAATGCAGTTTTTAAAAGTCCGAAAGCACAAAAATCCATAGGTGACACATCCGGAGATTTAGTAGGGATATCAGTGAAGGGTATGGCCTCGATATCAGATTTTTGTTCCATTTCTTTTAGGAAATTTACAGTGGATTTTGATGTGTGACTGCTAGCATTGTCCCGATGGAGTCTCACAGATGGATGGCACTGTGGGTAAAGCGATTGTATTTCATTCAGAAAAATTGGCGATAAAATATGTTCCTGATAGTATTTGGAGTTAATCTTGACATTTTTTTGCACTCTCTTTATTTTAAACTTGCAATTATAAAAAAAAACAGCAACAATCATGAATCCCTTAGAAAAACTTTCTTTCGATTCTTTGAACCATGTACTTCAATTTTTTTCTCCCTTTTTATGATAATAAATGGCTCTTTTTTTGTTACAATCATTTAAATACACCCATGCTTCATCTATTGCGACAATTGTTTTCCATTTTTCTTTGGATAAGTGTTTCTCATATAGAATTCTGCAGCGTGTCCTGCGTTGAGCGATATGCTTTGGAAGAAGACGATGCACATTGCGTTTTTTCGCTTTCTTAAGATTTAAATCAAAGTTTATCATTTTGTTTACAGTGGACACCGAGCATTTTAATGATTTTGCAACTGTCCTTTGACTAGGGGGATTTTCTTTTAACATTAAACAACGTACCTTTGCAATAGTCGAAGATGTCCGTTATTTCCTTGGATACTTGTTTGGAATTTTTGTTCCACTTGAGGCTCCAATTTGACGTTTTTTTTCCGTTCTTGTTGATCATATTACCTATCGACGCTTTACATATGACAAAACCATGACTCTCACATCGTTTTTGGATAACGGAGTATGCATATTTCTCTTCGGAAAGAGCGTAAATGTAGCCTTCGAACCACTGCTTTGTTAAATTCGCCATTTTGAATAAAAACAAAACTTTCAAGCCACAGACGATAATTTTGACTTTTAGAAACATAGTACAATTGCAATTACTTCTTTTGCAGCAAACGATTTTTTATTACCGCTTACCAAAATCGTCTAAAAAATGTGCGAACAGCCTCTGTATTATTCCATAGCCTCTTTTTTCCCGTTGTTTGTGTTACATCTTGTTTTTAAAATAAAAGAAAATAGTGGATTTTTCGTTCCACCCCGTGGAGTTGTTGTTTGCTTCAGTATTCATACTTTTGCATTTTCAAAGCAAATATTCAATTTTTTCCTGCATTTTATTAGAAAGTTTTCCATTTTGTTTTATGTATTTTACTTCTCATTCCCATGTTTTACATATTTACTGCTTTTATTTTCCATCTTTATACATTCTCATTATCCTCAGCTTCACTCTGAGTGAGTGTAGCTCACGTCATTAAATACTTAAATCTTTTAGTTTGAACTAGTGGAAGTACCCGATGTCAGTTAAGTTAGATTGAGCATAATGCAACTAACGACAGAGACAACGATAACGCTGTAATCCTTCTCTTATAACGATGCATAAAATACGATTCATAGTCATATATTTTTCACTCTGATTCGATATGGACCCCACATAAAAAATTTCGATAGAAAAAATTCTCTCTCATTATATCAGCAACAATGCCGCCTAGTTTTTAATGATTTTCGTCTTTGTAATCAAATGGTCTTAAAAGCTCAGGTTCCATACAATATTTCACCTATATTCAATTTTAGTCGATTAAATGTGGAAAAACATTTATCATAATTGATCAGAAACAATAACGCGAACAAACACGCAAACAGACCTTCTTCTTTATATGTATAGGTTTTGTAAAACTTACAAATTTTTGATTCACAAACTCTACGATGAGAAAGCGAGAGGTAGCAACACTTTTCGAAATCTAGCATTTTTGTCTCCAACTCGCGACACTGTTGCCACTCGGAAAAATGATTGTGCAACTTAGCGATTTCAGAGTTTTTAATTAATATTTCGGCTGATTAAAGTCGTACAAAAATAGGAATAGTCGAAATGGCTTCCCACGAATTTTTGGAATCGGGAATAACGTATTTAATGTTTGGCAATGCTACTTTTATTTCATCGTGACTACTTTTATTAACAAATTCTAGGATTTGAAAGAGGGCCGTGGCAGCAACTTTCGAAATAAAGCAGATTTTCATCTCCAGCTTGCGAGACTGTTGTCACTCGAAAAAATGAGTCCGAAAATTAACGTTTTTCCGAGTTTTTAATTAATATCTCTCATTTTAGCTATTTCTTTTCGAAAAAAGTGGACGTCGACCTTTTCCGTGACCCTGAAAAGAATTGAACGTAGTTGTTTGAACGTAGTTGTTGAACGTAGTAGAAAGTTTGGTGACGACAGCTGTAGTAGTGACGGAGTTATTAGAGGACAAATCAACAGATTTTCTTCTTTACATATATAGATAAGCGAGTTCCAACATATATTAAACACGCAACGTACTATATTGCATTCTATGTTCAACTCATATCATTCAATTGTGAATTTCAACTAGTAAGATATTATGCACGCTCGTTCTCCTCATGCACCTTAATTATTTTCACGAAACCTTGACTTCCCTTTCCACGGCCGTAGTAGCTTTGCCTTCGGGTGGGTGCGTTAGCACCTTCATTTATTTGCATACGCAATTGGCTTAAGGCATATGCAAAACGAACTGGTTAAAATCCTAATGTGATTGTGTACCGGTATACCAGAGACTATTAGGACATATATAAAGTTGCGTATATTAGTGCAACTTTATGCGCAGTTTGAAGTCAGTTACATATTATGATAATCTTTGGCATTCGAAGACATTTTACTGCATAGTTAGAAAGATGGATGCGTAAACCAAAAACTTTCAGCCGTGACCTTTTCGAAACATAATTTTTTATTCCATGATCATTCCCATCAGTACGATAATTTTTATGTATACAGGTTTTAAAAGTACGACGTAAGCATCTTAGACAGGAAAGCATAGCAGCGCAGAGGTGTTTGCAGAGCATAAGTTAGGAAAAGGAATGACGCAATTGCTCTCGAAACAGTATTTATACTTCGTAGGTGCATATATACAGCTAAGTTGCAATTGGTTACTTTTTAGGTTTTAGTCCCCTTTTGTAAACAGTGTTATGTAACGTGAGAAGATTTCGAATTTGGGAGAACAGATAAACTTAGGCTAGTATATCAAATTTAGAATAGTCAATTTTAAGGCTGTCTATCATTTCTTAGCGTAGCCGTCGTATTTTATTATATCTTAGATATCCCCCCCCCCTTCAAAAGAAAGGTTGGAAGAGCCTTTTGGGAGTAAAAAGGATTAGCGTATTAGAGAAGCAAGAGAAAGTTATCATATGAGGAAAGACACAAGGAAGCATTAAGGGCATAGCCTGCAGGTTTTACTATGCCCCGTTATTGTTTATGAACTTTCTCATATATAGATTGTCAGGACTGAGTGTCCGATGCATATTCTTGGCAAACATCTTCATGAAACACTTTACACAATCCTCATCTTGAACACGGAGCTGAATGCAGCTATGTTCTGTGGTAGAATACTGTGATTAAGTGGTCGAAGAATTACACAATGAACAATCAAATTAATTTAAACTAAAGCTAAATAGAAATTAAGTAGTCGTTGCTCACAGAGCTATAACGCGAGGTTGGCCCCTAAACTAAATGGTGCTTAGCAAGATTTAACTAATACTGACGCACTTAGAGTTACTTCAATAAGTAATCACGTAACAGCGCTACGGCTTAGAATTTAAATACTAGCTAGTCAGGCGAACGTTGAATAGAGTAACCGTGGTCTGAGACTAAAAGCTCTTTCACACTGAAAGGTTTCTACCTTTCGTTTAAATATAACTTGGCTCTACTTCAAATTAGCATAAAGCTGAAACGCGCGCTTATTCTAACGGGAAGTTGAAATGAGAACAGATAGAAAAGGGAAAATTAAAATAAAACTTTGTTAGTTTAACTAAAACCTTACAAGATTATGAAATACTTAAATATATTATTTACAACTGTTACAACAACAATATAATCTCTAAATAAAAGTGAATAATAAATTAGAATTAATAAAACACAAATATAATTTTTTTTAAAGTCCTCAAGTTCTTGGATTGTCCAGTGAAAAGTTTTTATAAACTTTCTTGACGAAAATAGTTCCACAAAGTAAATGTTCAATAAAATATCTTTCAACTTTTTTGATGAAAATATTTTCACATGAAAGTTGGAAGATACAACACAAAATTTAGGATTCATTGAATAAACTCTTCTCATTGTAGATATTTATCATATTTAATACAATAGAAGATTCAGTACAACAACGTAATGATATAATGCAATACTGAATAACATAATGATACTTTGACGATTACTTGACATGTCCTCTTCAAAGACATTTTTTGCAATGTTTTTACAAGAAAATGAACTTGCAGACTTTCAAAACTTCAGTAGCATTTTTAGTTTGCACTTCTTGTTAAAAATGATACCTACAAGATTTTGTTATTTTAAAACATTTAGGTCAAAATTTTAGGATAATTTTTTTTTATTTCACAATTATATTTCCTTTGTTTCGCAAATGCTTTAATGCTTTCTTCTAAAAAGGCTTTTCTGTCGCCAAGCCTTTTGCTCTTTGAAGGGGGGAATATGTAAGATAAAAAATAGGCAAATCAAAATTATAATTTAAAATGCCTCTTAATTGCTCATTTTTATTTTAGGTACTTCCTCTCTAGTAATAACTTTCTCTAAACTGCGTGATATCTGAAAACTAATTCCGCGTTATGTCATCTGAAACTTCTGCATTGCCTATAAGTTTTACCCCCCCCCCCAAAAAAAGACTATGCTGTAAATACCGTTGCAACCCAACTAACTTTTCTCTGCCTATAGTAGCTAAAGGATGTCTCTTGCTTGGCTGTTTTTATTAAAAATGTAATGCGCTATCATCAGAATTATGGGGTGCAGATTGACCGCATTGTGAAGCGCATCAAGTAATAAAGATATTAAGATACAATAACACGCCGAACAAATATTAGAAGTCAAAGAACAAAAATCAGAGTTATATTTTCAAATTTTCACAGGACTAGTTTCGATGGTTCTACCAAACCATCAGCCTCAGCTACAAAAGCGCAAATGAACGAAATAAGATATAATGATTACAACAAGCGTCTAGACCCCAAACCTCGCTTTTGCTCATAACCGGTTTTGTCCCTTCTCTGGGAAATGAAGAAGGGAAAAGGGATTTTGAGTAGAGGGGATTTTAGTCTATAGCGTATGGTGTGTGTTTGAAATTAAAGTTAAAGGGTATTCTCTTTTAAGAATAAAAATAAGAATAAAAATTCTTTTTTAAGAATGAAAAGAATGTATTCTTTTTTCACACTCAATTTCCTGTTTATTGAAGAACAGAACATTACCTATGAGCCCTAAAGTTAGTCACACAATTTTTGCCAATTTACAAAGTCGTCAATTAGTTGAATGAATTAGAAGATAATAAGCGTAAGATAAGAAAAATATTAAATAAAGTAAATGCTTGTATAGCTTTGAAAAAGTTTCCATCTCATACAAAGAAGGGTTTTTACATTCATAAATCAAAGCTGCTAATGAAAAGCAAAACTCTTCATTTTCCTCATACAAAAGTCCGATAATGCCCTTATTTACCCATTATAGAGATGAGATTTAAATTAATGTAATTAACAATTAATTAGCCAAAATTAATTAGCCTGCTGGCATGGGATCGCCTGCTCATATTGGATAATATAAAAATGTGAAATATTTGCATTCAGACAAACTTTTGCACGATTTACAAATGGAAATTTTATGCACATTTAATCTTACACTATATACAGAATAAAATTAGCCAGTTCATTTTTAAGAAAACTAAGCTAAGTAAATATAGCACCACTAACATATATTCGTTAGCATTTAAAGCGATAGCAACATAAGCACGCGGTCTTCGAACGTGAACAATTTGATGAAAACCAGCATGAGCATTTGTGAGCGCTTGGACGAAATTCCCTTTTTCCCGCTGTCATTCCGAAACCCGGGCGATGAGCAAAAGTGAGGTTTGGGGTCTAGACGCTTGTATGATTAGATAAGATAAGATAAGAAAGCCTGGACAGGAGACAAGGCACTGGCGCCATCTGTTGATGAAACCAGAACTGAAACATAATTCTTTAAAGGCTGAAGGCAAAGGTGGATTGCAATTAGCGTCGTTAACTAGAACAGAAAGATTTTTTTGAATGTAAAATGCCTCTAGGAAATCCAATTCACCAAAGGAAGATTTTTTGAATAATTTGGGCAGCAGAAAATTTGAAAGTGTGATTTTCGGTATAACAATGTTGGGCAACAAAAGATTTCTGTGTTTCCTTTTTTCTAACATATGCCTCATATTCCTAAACGCGAAATTTTAAGGGTCTATTAGTCTGGCCAACGTAAATTAGGAGATTATAAAAATTCTGTTGTCATTCCGTTCTTTCCCTCAATTAGTTAGAAAGTTACACGTATTTTACAGAAATTTAACTTTCGGATCGTTTATTCTCCCATCAATAAAATTCTGAGTTCCATACTCAAGGACCCCATTCCGGATATGAACTCCTGGGATATTTACAATATTCCTTGTGGTTTAATTTACATTGGCCAAACTAAGAGAGCCTTAAAATTTCGCGTTAAGGAACATGAGGCATATGTTAATTAAAAGGAAACATAGAACTCTTCCGTTGCCCAACATTGTTGGTCCGAAAATCCCACTTTCAAATTTCTGCTGCCAAATTATTCAAGAAACATCTTCCATTGGTGGACTGGATTTTCTAGAGGCATTTCACATTAAAAAAAATATCTTTCTGTTCTAGTTAACGACTATAATTCCAATCCATCTTTGCCTTCAGCCTTTAAAGAAATTATGTTTTAGTTCTGGTTTCATCGACAGATGGTGCCAGTAGCTTGTCTCCTGTCCAGGCTTTCTTATTTTATCTTATGTAATCATTATATCTTATTTCGTTCATTTGCGCTTTTGCAGCTGAGGCTGATGCTTTGGTAAAAGCATCGAAACTAGTCCTGTGAAAATTTGAAAATATAACGCTGATTTTTGTTGTTTGACTTCTAAATTAATAGAGATATATTTAGAATGTCAAGTGATTTTGTGATTCTTCAAAATTTCCCGTTATCTTCTACTACGTAATTAAGATTTTCAGTAACCTTCTAATCCTCAATCCACTCTTGACTGCATAATAATGTCTTCCCTAGTCGAGCACTCACCTCATATCAATTTACTGCAAAGAACTAAATCGTATCATCACACACGCATATATATGTAATAATAACAACTAATTTAGAAGTAATGAATTTTGATGTCGTAGAATGCTGAGATGCCGATCCACACTGAATAAGACATTTGACAGTCGAGGCAGATTAAATCATCATTTTATTTTCAGTAAACATATTGCGTCCACAAACAACTTGGCTCATTATTTGTGCCCATTTCAAGAGGTTTACATTTGATAACTTTGCAGTAAGAAGAAAGCAGCAGTCCAACTAGGCCAAAGCGTAGCCTGCAAGTGCCTTACGTTTAAGGTGAAATCTTAAGTATATCTTTCCTTTCACATTTTGGGCTCACCAGGGGCCGAGCGGTAAAGACGCTGAACACTGGTAGTTCGGTCCGAGGTTCGAATCCCGCGAACGGGCTGGCTGCATGGGCGTTTGTGGTTTTCCCCATGTCTGACGTGTATACGAGCCAGTTTCCCTTAGAAAGTTCTCCACGAAGGCATCCCTCCCCTTAGGCAGATAGCCCTCGTGTGCTTTGCTATAATTGAATAACCTAACCTTTCACATTTTGCTGCTCTTATGCTTTTTTCTTCACCATGCTTACCCAACGTTTCTTTTGAAGGGGGGATATGTAAGATATAACAAAATATGATAGCTGTTTTAAAAACTAATTGGCGATCTCAAAATTAAAATGCTGAATTTGGTGATCTCCCTTCTAAATTCATCGGTTCTTCCAGGTTCGAGATCATTCGAAATTACGTAACGCTGCTTGAAAAATGGTAGCTAAAAGTAAAACTGACCAATCATGGCTTTAGATTCGTTTTTGCATCTACGCAGTATAAATTCTACTTAGCAAGGAACTACGTTCTTTTTCCTGACTTCTGCCATGAAAGCCTATCTGCGACGCTTATGCTTTCCTGCCTGAAATGATATCGCATCTTTTTATGCTGCATATAAGAAATTATCGTAATTGCTATGATTAAAGAGTATATTGTAATTATCGCCTTCATTTTTCCGAGTGGCAACAGTGCTGATATCAGTAACAATGACAACAGTGATATATCAGCAGCAATGGCTGCGTGTCATTGTTGCTGATATAATGAGACATAATTATCAGTATGATGCGATTTTATCAAAAAACGTAAAATAAAAAAAAATCTCATTCGAATTTTGAAAAAATCGCTTCGAGGTGCACTGGCTGTTGTCAAGATGCATCCTATGTACCAAATTTCTTAGCCCTGGGTCTATTAACTTACGTCCAGCACGAACGAAAGACACACTCGCGCACACACACACACAGATAGACAGACTCTTCCTTTTACATATATAGATAAATAAACGTAATATATACATATAAACTGGAAAACTCAAAACCGCTGTAAATTATTTTTTTGCTTTAAAATTTATTTCTCAGATAATCTCACGTTGTCGAAACAGCTTCTTCTATATGTTGTTCCCCACTCTTTGAATTATTAGCACAGACAATACAATAAATTTAAAGACAAACAAAATTAAAAACATACAAAACAAAAAAAAAATTATATTAAGCTGAAAGAAAAACTAAAACTGTACACTAAAATTTCCGAAAACGTTATTCAAATAAATTGCGAAAACTTCCAAGTGTCGTCTGTAGAGTCATTAGGATTTTTCAGTGTCAGGAAACTGAAGAAATGAGCAGTGCCCTAGCGGGGACTCGAACCATGGACCTCTCGGATACGCGCCGAGCGTACTGACTACTACACCACCGAGGCATGGTAAGAAGGCGGAGAAATACTTATATCTTCCCCCCTTTTAAAGGGCGACTGGGGATTAGGAGATCCAGTCGCCAAATCCCGGTGGTGGGGAATCATCATCCACCGGGATTTCGCGTGGTTTTTCATTTCGGGCGCCACTGTAAAGACCTTAGGTATTTTTTGAAAGCAGGACAGATGAAACATGAGCAATGCCCTCGAGAGGACTCGAACCACGGAACTCTCGAATACGCGCCGAGCGTGGTGACTACTGTACCACGAAGGCATGTTAAGAAGGCGGGAGAAATATTTTATAGCCAAACTTACAAATAAAAAGAGTCGACTTTCGTCAACTTGAAGTTTTAATCTTTTAATTCTTACGTATTGATACTTGTGAAAAAAGTAATAATGAAAACTTAATCTTTTATGAGCTGCTAATTTTTAAACGAGTATTTATTCTTAAAGGAAGAGAGTAGTAGTTTTTTAAGAACCGAGAAGGATTTTACTGTTGCAGTCTGGAATACTTCTTACAATACGTCGTTAATTTCTTGTTTGAAATGCATGTGAAACAGCAGATCGCCAAATTCTTCGGTTTGAACTGTGGGAGCAGGGTTTCCAAAACAGAAGCATTATCAGTCATTCAAAAAGAAGGTTAACACCAGTAATGAGTTAT
>KK119524.1:44710-59903 GCA_000611955.2 Stegodyphus mimosarum | reverse complement strand
GCCAAATAACCCAATCGGTGAGAAAGCTCTTTTATATATTTTAAAATAGACAAAAAAGCAATTTTATTTTGACCTAAATTTTAAATAAAACTCAATCAGTTTTGAGACACGAGACTCAGTTCTTCAGGAACTCGCTTAAATTTTATACTGGCAACTTTCTCTTCAATTTGTCTCTCTTAAATTCTTCCCTTTTTATCTGGTTGCCATTAAAAAATTTGTATGTTATTATTTTAGTACATTCCCCTTTAGTTTATCCTAATGAAAACACTTTTCTTTTTTTGAAAATTTTATTTATTTAACTAATTATTTATTTATTTGTGTTTATTCCTCAAGGGATAAAATAATTTTAATCTTAACTAGGAATTCAAATTTCTCGTTTACTGTGGTACACCAATACAGAGGCTGTTCGCACATTTTTTAGACGATTTTGGTAAGCGGTAATAAAAAATCGTTTGCTGCAAAAGAAGTAATTGCAATTGCACTATGTTTTCAAAAGTCAAAGTTATCGTCTGTGGCTTGAAAGTTTTCGATTTTATTCAAAATGGCGAATTTAAAAAGGCAGTGGTTCGAAGGCTACATTTACGCTCTTTCCGAAGAGAAATATGCATACTCCGTTATCCAAAAACGATGTGAGAGTCACGGTTTTGTGATATCTAAAGCGTCGATAGGTAATATCATCAACAAGAAAGGAAAAAAATGTCAAATTGGAGCCTCAAATGGGACAAAAATTCCAAGGAAAAAACGGACATCTTCGACTATTGCAAAAGTACGTTGTTTAATGTTAAAAGAAAATCCCCCTAGTGAAAGGACAGTTGCAAAATCATTAAGATGCTCGGTGTCCACTGTAAACAAAATGATAAACTTTGATTTAAATCTTAAGAAAGCGAAAAAACGCAATGTGCATCGTCTTCTTCCAAGGCATATCGCTCGACGCAGGACACGTTGCAGAATTCTATATGAGAAACACTTATCCAAAGAAAAATGGAAAACAATCTTACAATAGATGAAGCATGGGTGTATTTAAATGATTGTAACAAAAAAAGAACCATTTATTATCATAAAAGGGGAGGAAAAAATTTAAGTACATGGTTCAAAAAATCGAAAGAAAGTTTTTCTAAGGGATTCATGATTGTTGCTGGTTTTTCTTATAATGGCAAGTTAAAAATAAAGTGAGTGTAAAAAAATGTCAAGATTAACTCCAAATACTATCAGGAACATATTTTATCGCCAATTTTTCTGAATGAAATACCATCGCTTTACCCACAGTGCCATCCATCTGTGAGACTCCATCGGGACACAGCTAGCAATCACACATTAAAATCCACTGTAAATTTCCTAAAAAAAATGGAACAAAAAACTGGTATCAAGGCCCTTCACTGATATCCCTACTAAATCTCCCGATGTGCCACCTATAGATTTTTGTACTTTCGGACTTTTAAAAACTGCATTATCCAAACATTGTCTCCAAAACCTAACAGAACTCTGGAAAGCTGTTCGGGAGGAATAGAATTGAATACCTCTTCTGACACTTTAAAAGGCATTATTATCCTGGAATTTGCGGTGTCGAAAGATAGTTCAGAATAAGAGATGTCAAATAGAACATTTAAAACACAAGAATTTTATGTAATTTAGTTTTGTGAATACAATATATATTGTCTAAAAAATGTGCGAACAGCCTCTGTAGATGTCAAAGGAATTAGACTTAAAAATTTTTCGGAATATGTATCATGTGCTATTACTTATAATTTAAAAGCGTCATTTTTGTTCTTATACATGCTTTCAATTAAATCCGCGAATTTTTTCATGATTGTAGGTTGAATGGGTTTATTAAAAATTTCCGTAATCTTTTCCATGTCAGTTCCGTAAGTCAGGATTATCGTCTTTCTTTCATATGATACTACAAAGACTTCTTAACGATGTTGCTTGGCACTGCGTTTTGATTTGCTGGTTAGTGAAGCACGAACTTCAATGTGACATCAGCAATACGTCCATGAATGTTTCAATAGCTAATTGGTTTAGTTTCAGATTTGATCGGTCGCAACACTGATACTGTATGAAAAAAACATACACATCTATTGCGTCTAAAATTTATAACAGCTTTTGAATTTAAGCAAAATAAGTAAAGTAATTTCAATCAAACTATACTGGAATGCCAGAGCTTCCATGAATTCCTTATAAAGACTACATCTTTTATGTTCCTTTCCTTGTTGTTTAAATTTTTAACTTTTTATTTTTGTTCCCATGTTCATTTATTCTGATTCTTGCTTTTAATGTTTGCTCTTTTTTATTATTTATCATTGTTCTTGTGTCATACTTGAGCTGTTTTATATGTTTGATCTTTCCAATAAAGGCCATATATAATAACAACAACAGATTTTAAGTTTAATTTACGAGAATTCTTTTAACACAATGATACAGGAATGAAAAAGACACATATATTTCATATTAATATAAATCATTTATCGAGTTGCCGTTAAAATATTTAAAATTTATCGGTAAAATTTGTTCTAGTTTAGGCGGCTTACCAGAAAATTAGTTAATTACTTTGTCGGTATTATGATCATTACTTTTGTCCAGTATTTACTTTACAGTATTACTTTAGTCCAGTATTTACTTTACAGTATTACTTTAGTCCAGTATTACATCAGTTATCCCCCTAAGCTATAGATTTAGGACAAAAGTAATGTCTGACTCAAGTATTTATTTTAACGAAGTAAAGGAAGTACGAGTATTGTAATCACGAAAAATTCGGGGTATCATATTTCAAAGAAAATGTTTATTTTGACCGCTATCGACTTTAATTTAACGATGCTTTTGCTGATATCTGTACGTAAGGGCAGAATAAAGGATTCTTTTTTTCCAAACGGATTATAAAATTGATTTAAAATGGATTCAGAAAAAGATTTTTTCGTGACATCTGTACGTAAGTACGTATGTATCTCGCTTAGCTCAAAAACGAGCAGCCTCAGAACACTGAAATTTTGTACAGGACTGTTATACCATGCAGTTGTGCACCTCTCTTTTTGGTTGCAATCGGCCCCAATAAAAGTATATAAATTTATATATCCATTCTGTTATTCGACTCGGTGAGTTCAGTTTTCTTTATTCTTATATGTTGGTAAATTGTGCATTTTTTTCTTTAAAAACGATTGAATTATGCTGTTCTTATCATCTGGTTAAGGTTTTTATGCCTTTAATTAATCTGCGTGAGATAGTTGTGGAATTATCACCAATGTAAAAATTGTTTAAGTGCCGCTAAGCCTAATTTTTGTTTACCATAGCAGCCATATTTGTTTACATTCGAAACTTAGCAGAATAGTGAATTAAGTCAGTTTCTGCACCTGCAATGTTTCTTTGCCGAGTGGGACCAAAAGTAAACTTTCAGTTTTGTGTACCGAAAAATCTTCCTTGTTGCTTGCTGGCCGAATTTTTTTTTTTTTTTAAATAACGTAGAAGCTGTAATTTTAATTGTAAAAGTTGTTTCTAATTGTTTTAACTGTATTTGATGTTTCATTTTTCTATATTTTACAATTATAAATGAAGGTATTTTAAAGTTTTTATGCAGTTTTGCCTTACTGCGAAGTCAGAACTGAATTAATTGAATGAGAAGTCTATCTGTAATGAAATTCGAGGAAATAAATTTTAATGAAATGCAATAGAAATGCATATAATTTAATATTCCATACAAGGAAGTCATGTGGTGTCCGCGTCAGATTTTTGTCTATTAAATTATAATGCTGGCATAGTAACATACTCTTCCTTACACTAAAGCAATGGCTTTTATTAATAAAATGCACTTCATTCCTTATATAAAGTTATATGACTAAAATGTAAAAGAACATCTGAAATTTTCTCAATCTTTTGGAGTTTCAAATAGCAAAATATGTTGGTAGGGAGGAAAAAATGAATTAAAAATGGTCTCGATTTAGATGTCCAAATGTATGAGAGCCTCAAAGTCTTTTGTTCCCCCCATGTCCCCCAACCACACAATATTCATTATGCTAAGCGGCATGGAAAAGTTTATTATGATTTTACGTAATCTGTTTTAAGGCCATCTAGTATATTTTACAAACAAAAATGAACAATTTTGAAACAAAACTTTCTTCTTTTGCTCTGCTTTTTGAGTCAAAATAAAAATTCTGCCGCTATGCAAGCAAAATTCTAAAACAATATAGGCTACTAAAAATATGTACTGCATTCATAAAATAAGTAAATCCTTAATTCAAAAACTAATTATTTGCGTCATATATATCAATCGAATTAATTTCATGTTTATGGTCAACTTTGAATATTTACTCCACAACGTAAGGCAATTCACACGAAATATGATGAAGATCTTCCACTTTTTTCCCAATCTCTACAATTTTTAGAATCTTTTAGAATCAAAATTTTCAAGCTGTTGAAGCGTTTAAAGAAGCTTCGAAAACATTCACGAACATAGAAAATAGTTTTCCGCTTTGTAACTAGATTTCTAAAAAATGGAAGAGTTCATTATAAAAAAGGAAGTGCCCCTACATGTCTTTCCCGAGTTCGAACCAAATAATCAAAATCAGGAACAAAATGTTGCATCGTCAACAAAAAGTGTGAGAAAAATGGCACAGAAATCCAATTTTTGCGTTACGAAGTATAATACTTCATCGTGAAAACTCGTTGTGCTTTGGGGAAAACTTACCTCCTTCTTGCACTAAAGAAAGGTTTTCAAAACCAATAGCATAAACTGCAAATGAAATTTCAAGTACTAGTAACAGTATAGGGATGTCCATCATCTGCAGGAATATTTTGCCATTAATATCCATTTTGGAAATTTCTCAGTTTTTTAGAGTTTCGCTCACATCAGTCGCCCTGTAATATAGGGTCTAGGACATTCCGCCGTCGCCCTTTCGCCAACAGGACAGCTGATTCGCCATGGGCGATTTTGCCATCAAGTAGAAATGAAATACTTAATAAGGGTTGCTTATAAAATATATTGTTGCGTGTGTACAGGTTCGTAGTGCATTGAATGCATAAGTCGTCAAAAAGTTAGTAAAGTTTATTTTCACAAGATATAGAACAAAATGCCGAAATATTTTTTCGGAGATATTCGTACAATATCACAATATCTCACAGCACTTATCTTTAGAACTGGTAAAACGTTAAACAGAACTCAAATTCAAAATACAGAGAAACTAATTCTATCTCACAGCGAATTCCCTACAATCAAAATAACAGCGCTAAGTAAGCAACAGTTCGCTTAAAACAGCTACAACTGAGCTGATATGTTTTACTACAGGTTTCATAAGCTTTTTAATCATTCACCGGATCATTCTGGTATTTTCTCGATTTTTCTGGATATCAAAAACAATTACGAGATATCTATTTATTAAATATTAAATGTACGCGTTCTTGTACACGGTGTTTATAAAGTCCCCGACCCATTTTGATGTTTAATAACTCATAAAATAATAAAGATAGATTAAAATAAATATTGGTTAGATAGACTCAAAAAGTTTCATGACCCTTGTCAATGAACTTCCAGGTGAGCCTCCTTCGTCGCACGGAGAATATCAAGTCGATATTCAATTTCACGCCAGGTATCGGCAAGCATGTCGGCATCCACAGAGGCTATTGCGGTTGTAATTCTGGCTTTTAGGTCATCAATGTTCGACACTATCCTCCTGTAAACATTGTCCTTTACAAATCTCCAAAGGAAAATGTCCAGCGGCGTCATATCAGGTGCTCTGGGTGGCCAAGGAATTGAACTTCCTCGTCCAATTCATCTTCCTGTAAAATGGTCATTCAAAGAACTACGAACGATGATACCCGAATGAGGTAGTGCACCATCTTGTTGCAAAAAGACATGTGGCTGAAGCTCTGCTAGTTGTGGAAATATGAGTTTTCCAACATGTCTAAGCATACGACTGATGAGACCGTCGTTTCTGTAAAAAAGAAAGGCCAATGACTCGGTCGTGCATTAGTCCACACCACACATTAACCTTTGGGGAATTCTTTTGTGTCTCACAGTATTCATGGGGGTTTTCAGATCCCCATATGCGCACATTAAAAACAAAAGAGAGAAAAATGCAATTGATAAGCAGACGATATTTAGAAAAGTACAGATATTTAGACTGGAAAATGAAATTATCCGAAATTAACCACACGCGCAGACGATATTTACAAAAGTAAAGATATTCAAACCTGAAAAGGAAAACATATAAGTTATTCCATCAATAAATGACATAAGTTTGTTTATATCTTCATTATTTTATGAGTTATTAAACATCAAAATGTGTCCGGGACTTTATAAACACCCTGTATTTTTACTTTTTCGTCGCAGCTTTCCCTTAATTTTCGTCACTCTCTGCGTTGCACGGGAAAATAAAACAATTTTAATTACAATTCTAAATAAATAGCTAAATAAGTACAAAATCCGTAACAATATAATCACTTGTTTATAAATATGAATATAAAGAAATTACACATAGTTAGAAAATCATGTCACTATCAAATGCAATAAAATTCTCACACTTCATAATCACGGGCTGAATCTCTGAGATATTCTGTTATATTATCGCTCCTAAAATTATGTATTCTGTTAAAATTACGTGTATTATGTATTCTATAGTCTGCACACTATTGGTCAAAAGTTTTTGTAATTTTAATTAGGCAGTTCAGACAGTCACTCATGCAAGCTGAAAATTCCCATTTTTATGAAATCGTAACTAAAAATGGAATTACTTCGGAAGCTTGTTAGCATTTTAGTCTATTAAAATTAGTAAATGTAAATAATTAATAAATGGATAAATATACTAATAAGTTAACTTTTATGTCATGCGTAACCATATATTTTTATAAAATTGCATGCAAAAACAATTTATATATTATTCAAAAGGATTTATACGAAAGAATTTGTTGAAAGGTAAAGGTTTAACTCTGGTTCTTTAAATGACAAAAGTTTGTAGAGTCATTAGGATTTTTTGAAGAGGAGACATGAAAAATGTGAAATGCCCTCACCGGGACTCGAACCTGGACCTCTCGAATACGCGCCGAGTGTGCCACCACGAAGGCATGCAGAAAGGAAGGAGAAAATGCCTTATATTCTTCCCCTTTTAAAGGGTGACTGGGAATTAGAGGACCCAGTCATCAGATCTTGGTGGTGAAGGAACATCATCCACCACCTGTTAGTTCGAGCGCCACTGTAGAGTCATTAGATTATTTTTGATGCTGAAGACACGAAAAATGTACAATGCCCTCGCCGGGACTCGAACTTGAGCCTCTCGAATAGGCGCCGAGTGTGCTACCGTTACACCACAAAGGCATACAGAAAGGAGGGAGAAAAATATCTTATAAGTTTAGAAAGATATTTTACCATACTTGATTGTGGAGCAAATGTTTGCATGCGATTTGTTTTAAAATGTTTTCGAGAAATCGCATTTTAATATAAAATCAAAAACTAAATCCGATTTTTTAAAACTATATGAAGACAACAGCCCTTAAATATTATCTTAAAAATGGTCCCTTTCTTATTATGAATATTACATTATATTACATTTAATTTTAATGTAATGCATTATTTCATTATTGTATTTATTTTTAATTACACTATATTTCAGCTTCATTATGAATGCTTTTAGTTATTGAATTGAATTTAACTAAATACAGCACATCATTAATGAATTTATTATTTTAGTACATTTTGGTAATGCTAAAAGATGCGTTTAAACACAATTTTTTTTTTATTTTGAAATTTAACTCAGCCAAAGATATACAATGAGTAAATTAAATAGATATAATACAGGCTTGTAAAGATATAATATAGGCATATAAAGAAAAATATGTCTCACCGCGAACTGGCATGGACGGATTCAATACGCCCAGTAAAATTCCTTATTTTTAGAAAAAGGAAAATACTTTTGCATGCTTATAGCAGGTAAATGTTCCGATTTAGGAAAAAAATAATATTTGGCAGATATCCTCTGCGACACCGCGTCTTTCGATGAAATCGTTATCACCTTCTCAATGCCTACCTAATAGTTGATAATAATACATTCAATTTTCAGTTAATTTTTTTTATTAGCCCAAAAGGGCGTTGGGCTATTAGCCTCGAAACGGGATTTATTTAAAATTATTTTAAATTTATTACTCGCGCATTATTTTAAATATTATTTATTACTCGCGCATTATTTTAAATACCTAAATCATATTTCACATTGTTGCCACGAAACATTATCGCCCTGTAAATTGCTTTTTAAAAAACTAAATACTGAAGAATCTGCGTTAATGTATGTTTATTTCCCACATTGTGAAAAAATGACGGTACCTAGGGCCATAAAATTTTGAATAACGTAGTCCTGCACTAGAACGTATGCCCCCAGAAACCCGAATTTTGAATTTCGAATCTTATATTTCATATTTTGTAAAACTTTAATGAATTTTTAACAAACTCATCGATTTGAAAGCGAGCAGTGGAACACTGTACGAATTTAAAACATTGTCATCTCCAGCGCGCGAGGCTGTCTGTCAGAAATTCGAGAGATATGCTGTTTTTAAATATTTTGTGATTTTGCTGTTCAGTTGAATTTTATGTGGTCGTAGGTGCGAAGAGCATGATATTTAATTTAAAATTTAACACACAGAACGTTAATAATAATAAAAAAAAAGCTTTGCAAGCCATCTTACTAAGAAAATTGTACACTGCTATTATAAACTCAGAAAAGACTGAGCAAAATAAAAAAACGTATGACAACATTTAGCCCTTCATCAGCAATTCTAAACACATGCTGCTTTTGTAATTTTTGTAATTTTGATGTTGACGGTATATGGCGTAAGTGCGAAGAAAATGTGTCAGGACTGTGTGTTCGGTGCATACTCTTGGCGAACATATTTGTGAATTACTTTAAGTCCTGATCTTGAACAGGGAGCTGAATGCAGCTATGTTCTGTGGTAGAAAACTGTGGTTAAGTGGTAGAAGAAATGCACTTAAGAAGGATTTAAAATCCTCTTTTATTAAACGACAATTATATACAGCCACTTCCCAACTCGGGAGGGATACAGAAAATAATGACCGCACTTGGGTCTAAACTGAAGAATCAAATAATTTAAACTAAAATTAAAATAGAAATTAAGTAGTCGTTGCTCATAGAGCTATAAACGCCAGGTTGGCCTCTATGCTAAATGGTGCGTAGCAAGGTTTAACTAATACTAACGAACTTAGATTTACTTCAATAAGTAATAGAGTAACAGCGCTAAGGCTTAGAATTTAAATACTATCTGGTCAGGCGAACGTCGAACAGAGCAGCCGTGATCTCAGACTAAAAGCTCTCTCCCTCTGAGACGTTCCTACCTATCGCTTAAATATAAACTTGGCTCCACTTCAAATTAGCATAAAGCTGAAACGCGCGCTTATTCTAACGGGAAGTTGAAATAAGAACAGATAGGAAAGGCAAATTAAAATAAAACTTTGTTAGTTTAAACTAAAACCTTACAAATGATGCTTAAAGCTAAAAAGACAAAAATAAATTGGATCAGCAGACATTCAGTGCAACAGCAAACTGGTAAACTGCGAGTTCAGCGAAACCTTAACAGACCCTTTTGGGTGTAGAAAAACTTTAGCAAACCCTTTTAAAATCTGTGTCTTTTCAGATTTTATTTTTATTATATTATCTCCCCCCCCCCCGTTGAAACGGGATATTTTGGGATCTGCAACAACGCTGTAACTCAAAATAGCGATGTTTTCCACAGACCGGTTAAATCGAGAGCGTGGTGATTTAATATCTACTGTCAAATCAGTGCCCTCAATTTTTTTTTATCAACCTGCAAACTGTTGTTCTATTAGGTGTATTTTCAAGTACTTGTCAAACAATCAAAATTGCCAGCAACAAATAATATGAGACATTATAGTTAAATTATTAAAAACTTTATATTTATCATTTATGTAATGTTATATTTTTATAAATATAAAAATTACTATCATTGAAAATTTCTTGCACTGGCAGACATTCGTAATTTTATATGTAATATTATTTATGATATGTATGCCAATATAAAAATTCGCATCATGAAAAGTAGCACTAAATTATATGTGAGCAATTTACAAAATAATAAAAAGAACGTTATTGACTGAAATGTAGCTAATTAAAACTACTTAAATAGGTAATACAAGCTGTTCAATAGCAAGTCAATAAACGGAAAAATTCTGAATTAACTACATACATCGCATTAAAATTTAAATTGCTCGAAACAGAGAGAAAAGATATTCAAATGTCTTTGTGCAAACATATTATAAATCTTGCATTTCCAAATCAGATGTCATGTATATAAACAGAACAGTTTAGATTAAAGTAGATTTCTCAGGTTTTTTTTCAGAGCTATTTAATACTTATTATTGTTAAAAAAAGTTTCATTATGTACATCAGATATTTTGGACATTTCACTACATAATTTTTTTATGAAATGTTATGAAATCAGTAAGGGTAATAAATGATAATAAATAGATGAAAAATTCTGAACAATTTTATTTGCTTAAATATGTTAAACCAAGGTATGAAGAAATGTTATGTCAAAAACTTACATAACTACTTATGACAATTGTTAATGAAAAATTTCAACAGGTTCAATGTACAAAGATTATGTATTATGGTAAAATTTTAACAATTATTACGATAAGAAATTGCGAGAACTTGTTGAGTACGAACAAAAGCATTTTAAAATATTAAACTTTCTAGTTTTCACTGAGAAATGATATTCTGGTTCGCATTCAGTTTTAAATTGACCTACGTTTTCACATTTATCCATTCTCAATTAATTATTAAGAAATGGTTTCTTTCTTACAAAGCAACTAAGCTAATGCACACCATTACAAAATTTTGAATAAATCGTCTAAAGGAAATGTATTAAGAGTATTTTTAATTCTACTGTTAATTTCAGATGTATCGTAGCATTTTATAAAATAACTGTGTAACCGAAGTGCCAAAGAGAACATACCTGTGGCCTTGCAGACATTCTGAATTAACGCAAAATTTCTTCTTTACATACAAAATAAAAAGCGATATTATACAAAACAATATGCTGAAATACAACTTCGGAACAGATGCACAATTTTGCTCATAGAAATTAGCGTGCTGGTCAGAAACCGCAGGTTAGAAAAGTTGCATTATACTTCGTTCCTTTCCGCCTTGTTTGTTGACTATACGTCAGCCAGCTGATCACGTACTTTTTATCTTAGAACTTACCTCCAGGGCATATCAACCGGAAAGTTTAGAGACTGGACGGTGCATAACAATAGCCATTTTTGTAATGAATTTTCACAATCAAAACTCCTTGTTCCTTGTGAGCGCTCGATTTTGACTAAGCTGCAGCGAAGCTCAGAAATGAACTGCCAGTGATAAAATGCCAGTATTACCTGGTCAAATTAAAGACGAAATTCATAAATCGTAACATGTACCTGTTATAAATATGTAAAATATTTTAAAATTTTCCAAAAAAAAATATTATTTTTTGGATATTTTAAATCCGGCTGTTTTCTTCGTACATCTCATATTTTTTCACTGCTGGTCTATAGTAGTTTAAAGATTCGCAACGCAAAATTCTAACGTCTAGCCCCTTTTTAAAAAAATAGTTTTTGCAGCTGTTTAGTAAAATTTCATCCCACCTGGCTGAACATTTCTCGATTTAATAATAAAAAGAATAATTTTTCTATCTTTATAGTTCCTTCATTTGAAGAAAAATGTCACGATTTGAGCGGCCTATAACTGGCATTCATTCATAATTTGACCCGGTATAACTGGCATCATTTGCAAATGAAAGAAAATCTCTCCCCTCCTTAAAATTCCAGCTTGCTTTACAGAGACCCCACTTATTGTCCATTACGTCCCTACTGCGAAGGTAAGGGCATCCTCAAAGAGTGGAAAACTGCAAGCGCATACATGTCTGTCCATAAATCAGACTACGCCAAAAATTTAATAGTCTCCCAAATGCATGATAATCATAAATCCATTCTCCACCTCTATTCGATTCAAAATCAAATTGTCCTTCCTGTTACTTTTTCTTCTCTTTTCAATTGCTCCAATCACTGACTCCCCCTCTCTTCCCGAAAGGTGTCAGAAGTTAGAAGAAGGGGGGTGGTAATCCCCGCCAGGGGGTTAGTGGGATGGCTAATAGTGTGATAAAAAGCCTTGAATACACTCCTCCCTTCCCTCCCGAACACCCTTCGACCACAATGAGTTTTCTAATTTGTAGGTCTGTTCCATTTATTCCAGAACGACGCGTAATATAATCTTGGTATAGGTCAGATTTGGGTGGATGGAACTAATGGAACGAAAGGAAAGGGGGTTGGAGGGGAAGAGCTTTGAACTGGGACCGACTGCTGGCGCGGATTTTTGTGATGGAAATTGGAAGTTCCGAGCTAACAGGATGCCGGGAATTTTTTTTTTTTTTTTTTAAGCCTGGTAAGATTTTTCATACCAGCCTTTTGTTTTGTTTAGGATAGAATGGTTGTCATTTTCACTTTAATGCTGCAAGAGAATTCAAACAGGTGTTTATGACGAGTGTTTCTAATTTGAACAAATATCGCTAAGAAATATTTTGGACACTATGCTTAAGGAAATATGGACAGTAGAATTCCAGTTATCCGAATTCAGGATATTCCGAACTCCAGTTGTTCTGGGCTTTTCTTTTTCCCAAGCTCAGGGAAACTTTCACAGTATCAACTTGCGTCAAATCAACACTACTTACGATCGATGCTTGATAGCGTCCAATATGTCACGGGAATCCTTCGCAGAACATTTACAGAGTTTGTCAATCATTCTAATGGGCTTATCACATCTCGAGACATGCGACGCTAGGAGAAACGAGCTTCTTTTCCTCCTACCACTAGAAGGTTCATAGCTGAAACAGTTTCGCAGGAAACGATGCCCTGGCTAGCTACGCGGGACATTTTGTAAATGAACTCAAAACGTTTCGCTTGAAGCTTTGTCTTCGTAGGTTTTTCCCAAGGAACTGTTTTCGCGTAATACAGCAAATCAGGTATCCTGAAAGCGAAGATGCTTAGAAATGTTTCTTTCGACGCGCTGTTGGGGGAAGCTTGTAGATCGAACATCGGTTTTAGACGATCGATATATGGTTTGGTTTATATGATTATGGCAAAGCACTCGAGGGCTAGCTGCCTAGAAGTGACGTATGTCCCAATCGTGTTAATAGCACGAATTTCACGTACAATTCTAGACAATAATAGAATATTATCACGTACAGTGATAGAATTTTCATGTACAATACTTTCCAGAACATTTTAATCCCATGTGTAAAAAAAATACATGTTCTCGACATTACAAATGCAGCGGTAATATATCCTTCGAAAAGCAACTAAATAATGGTAATTATACCAGTCTGTGAAACGTCCTACATTACGTTCGAAGTAGTGTAGTGTGAGTAGTGAAAGTGTCATTGAAATATGCCCCTAAATGCACACTGCTGATTAGTAGTTACACTTCAAACTACTAAGGCTGTTAAACAAAATGCAATGCAAAGCGCATCTAAAAAGTGAAGCTCTAAATACTCCGAAGTCACTCTGAAGTAACAACTCTCAACAACAACTGAGGGCAGATGCTCTCTCCGGTTTTAGATAGTTTCCACTCGGCCGCCGAGATGTTTCTAGTACTTTCTGCTTCTCGAAATTAGTGGAAGGCATATGAGGGCCGAATTGCAGTTACAGCTACATATGAAGCCAATTACATTTATTAAATTACTGTTGCGAAAAATTCGGCGGTTGCGCCTGTATGTAAGCTTTCCGGCATAGCACTAGGGTTGCCATAAAATAGTGTATGGTATGGTTGCCAGATTGGCGACTTTATCGCCCATGGTCCAATCGAGAAGCTTCTAGAATAACTTCCTGTCGAGATATTTCTCGAAACCTGTGGAACCTAAGGAAAAGCTATATAAACCCTTGCGTTTCTGAGAGCCGGCGTTGTGAGAATTGGGAGAATCGCCGCTTACTGTGAGTGCTAAGCTACGCGAGAGTTTTGTGAACGGAAAGCGATCGAGAGAGTGCTTTGCCGTGAAGCTACCTTTACAGTATAACTTGACAGTGTATTGGTGATTGTTCCACGGTGTTTATTATAAGTTTAGTGTTGCCGTGAAGCTACCTTTACAGTTACAGCCTGAAGCTGTGTTGCTGATTGTTTCAGCGTATTTATTGTAGATTTTCGACGCTTTTAAAGGTAATTTTGGAACTGTGCTGTAAATAGTGATTCTTGTAAATAAATTGTGCTTTTTATTGTTCTGCATCGTGTTTTCATCGGATACTCTCAAATCCACGAACCCGTATAACGCAACATTACAATACCTATTACGGTAATACCGAGACCAGACCAAAATGCCGCCAAATTTGGCGACAAAAATTAGTCCCCAAAATCGTTGTCGTCTTGGCGATGTCTCGCCAATTTAGCAATGTTAAAAGACTTGCCCTTGTATTCTTATTTTTCTGGCACAGCATCCTCCTCCTAGATTTTCATGTTACATTAATACAGAAACAAATATAGCAATTTCACATATAATTTCATTAAAATTAACCGTATATGTGCAAAATTCGTAACAATATTAACCAACAGAGGTTAAATATGGTGAAGTTCAGAATGAAACTGATTCATTCTGAAGAAAACTTTTATCTTAGATGCGTCGCGTTTCTGCCCTTGCTTACTATCTTGCCAACACGTCGCTGCTTATTCTGTTTCATCAATCGTATTATCATGACGATGTAAAAATACACATTCACTATAAAAATAGGTGCTCAAATTACCAATGCTTTCTTAAACATTTATTGAAGAAGAAGTTATTGAAATGACACACCGTAGTTTAAGTTTAGACTGTGCTTCTAAAAAAATCGAACATGTTCAATCAGCCTGGATGAATGAATGTTAATAGCTCTATGGATCAGCACTGCTTTATATTATGTCATCAACCTGTAAATCCTCATACACACTCACACAACATTCACACACACATACATGTATGTATGCAGACAGAAATGGATAAAATTTAATTAATAAATGCCATAAATATCACGCAAAATGTTGCAGAATTAATTAATGGCAAAGAGTAAAATAAAGAATTATATCCACCTTAAAGTGGTGAATTTTCTAAACGGAAGGCAGAAATTAAAATAACTGAAAGTACAGCCTGTAAAATAAAGCTGAAGTAAAAGTATATCAACGCGCGCGCGCAA
>KK119524.1:33884-44580 GCA_000611955.2 Stegodyphus mimosarum | reverse complement strand
AAGAATTCCTTGAATTTAAAATAATTAATTGAGAATCTATAAATAGAAAATTTAAAATATTAAAAAATTTTAAGAAGCTTAATAACTTTTTAAAAATTAATAAAATTATAATAAAACTTGATATTATCATGTTCTTCGAGGCGAATCGAAATTACGTACACTGGGCACGGAAAAAAAAATGTAGGACCCTTTTATTATCTCCCGTTCTACTCGGCAGATTGACGAAATTCAACTTGCGTTTTTCATGTCTTGAAAGCGCGACTTAGGATATGTATTAGGATATGTATTAGATTAACATATGGCATTGTTGTAATATAGGTATTTTCACACAAAATCAGATTTTTTCTGAAATGACATGCCAATTTTTTTCCGTATTTCGATTCTACGAGTCAGATTATCCCAGACTACCAAGTTTCGTAAAAATCGCACGAGTAGGTTTATTTTAGCTCCCCAGTGTTAATTGAATTTGATATATATTTATTAATATCTCTTTTTTTATTAAACTTTTTTGATTCTTTCTTTCACATTTCGAAGTTTAGGTTCATTCCAAATAAATTTCACCCATTTTTTTTATATTTATTTTTAAAAAGTTTTTATAAAGTTTTCCAAAAAATTTTGAATTATAACCTATAAAAGCTTTACCATCTTTTTAAAATACACGTATTTTTAAGCGTACCTGCATAAAATTAGAGCTTTTTTATTTAAAATTTCCTAAGATATACGTGAATTTACATATTGGCGCGTTTTGAAATTTGGCATATTCGTTATAAACGATAATAACGCCAAATGTGGTTTACGCACTTTTGTTAAAATTATTTGAAAGTATGAACGATGACTGTTTTCCGCTCCTGTGCAATTAAAAAAAGGAAAGGGAAATAGGTTGCTATAAATTAAGAAGTTCGCCGAGTGAATTATTCTTGGTGAAAACTAAAAAATATGCGCCAAGATAAATTTTTGAATTTCTCGGTAAATTTCTCACCAAATTTTACAAAATTTAATATTTAGATATAATTTGAGTCGTCGAATCGAAATACGCAAAAAAATTAGCATGCCATTTCAGAAAAAATCCAATTTTGTGTCAAGATACTTATATTAGAGCAATGCTATATATAAATGTATTATATATCCTAAGTCGTGCTTACGAGACGTGAAAAACGCAATTTAAATTTGGTGAATCGGCCCAGCAGAACGAAAAATATAAATTGTTCTTTTTTTTTTTTTTTTCCTTCCCGCAGTGTACAAGATGTACATATTAGACTGACAAATTTTTTTAATAAGAGGAAGAAATTTTATTAATTTAATACTTCCTGATTATACCGGCCCCCAAATTGAATCTCTGATCAACTGAGATACCTTGCAGCATGTTTTTATAACTCGTTACATGTGGAATCTCTGTTTATTTAGCGATTAAATTTTTGGAAGCGCTATAATAAGGAAGTACCATTAATTTAGACCAAAAGGGCTAAAGCTCTTTTGGGCTAATAAGTTTTAAAATGAGTATTAAATATACTAATTTTAACTGGTATATTCAATCAGGTATGTTGTTTCTAATTATTTTGTGATTTTGTATTCAACTGAATTGTAATACTTTAATTAGTGATGAATAAACTAATTTTGAGTAAGATACTTGACTATTCAAATATAATATTCAAGTATCAAAGAAAAAGAGAGATAAAATATGAGCCGTGGTAATTAAATAACATTTTAATATCAATTTCTTTATATAATTTTAATAATTAATTTTTATTAATCTTGAAAAGTGATTTGGCGGTGTATCATTTTAAATGTCAGAATCACTTTTTAAATTGTGGCTACAATACATTATCGCCCTGTATTGCTTTTAAAGAAATTAAGTGATAAAAAATCTGCATGAATGTATGTATGTTTCTCTCACTGTGAAAAAACGACGGTACCTAGGACCATCAAATTTTGAATAACGTAGTCCTCTACCCGAACATGTGCACTGGGAGTGCGAATTTTAAATTTCGAATTTTATATTTCATATTTTTTAAAACTTAAATGCATTTTTAACAAAATCAACGATTTGAAAATGAGCACTGACAGCACTATACGAATTGAAACATTGTCATCTCCAGCGCGCGAGACTAATCGGAAATCGTAAAGATCGGCGCTATCGGAAATTCTAAAGCTATGTTATTTCTAATTATTTTGCGATTTTGCATTCATCTGAATTTTAAGTACAGTAAGTGCGAAGAACATGACATTTAATTAATAAATTTACAGCACAAAACATTAAAAAAGACAAAAAAAAGTTTTGCAACCTATCTTATTAAGAAAACTTTATATTGATATGTTAAACTGAGAAAAGACTGAAAAAAATAGAAAAATGTAGCCAACACTTAATACTTCATCGGGAATTCTAAAAGCAGGCTAATTTTAAAATTTTTCTAATTTTGCTGCTGAATTTTACATGGCATAAGTACAAAGAAAATGATACTTAATAATAAAGCTAAAAAGACAAAAAAAAAAAAAAAGTTAGCGTAGGAGTGAGTGAAACTGCAGACTAGTAGACTGCAAGCTCAGAGTGCCGAAAAACCTGAACAGATCCTTTTAGACGACCGGTAAAATCTGTTAAAATGGTCATATTTTTAAAACTTTAACGAATCTTTGACTGAAAACTCAAAAATTTCAAAGCGAGCAGTGGCAACACTGTAGGAAATGTAAATGTGTATTGGAAATTCTAAAGATATGCTTTCTTTGAAATATTTTTAACCCAAAGTAACGTTAGCTCAACTGCTCTCGAAACGTGTATGTGTCTGTAAATGAAATAAATAAATAAATCAAATCTGAAAACTTTCAGATTTTATATTATGCCCAAATAGCCGTTTTTTTTTTCCTTTACAGAAGCATATACATTTCAAGAGCATTTGGGCTAAAAATATTTTAAAACAACATATCTTTAGAATTTCCGATAGACAGCCTCGCGCGGTGGGGGCAGAAAAATTTATTCCTTACAGTGTTATACTACTGGTTTAAAATTGCTGATTTTTTTTTAAATCAGAAATTCGTTAAAGTTTTACGAAATATGCAGTAGACCATAAAACTAATTCCAGGTTTTTCGGGTTTCCTGGTGCCCGTATTCGGGTAGAGGACTATGTTATTCAAAATTTAATGAGCCTAGGTACCGTTGTTTTTTCAGAACGTGAAAAACACATTCAAGGAGATTATACATTATTTAGTTTCTTTAAATATAATACATGACGATAATATTTGGTGACAACTATTTCAAAAGTGATTCGGGCATTTTAAGTGATTCAACGCAAAATTCCCTTTCGAGACTAACAGCCTTTTTCGAAATAAAGATCGAATAGATTTCGAATAAATTCGAGATTTCGAAATAAATAAAAGATCGAAAAAACAGAAAAATGTATGCCAACGCTTAACGTTACATTGGGAATTCTAAACTTATACCGATATGGTGCTTCTAAAATTTTTGTAATTCTGGCCTTGAATTGTATATGGCGTAAGTGCGAAAAAATTATAAAGTTAAAAAGACAAAAAAAAAAGGGGGGGGCTCAGTAGAAGTGAATGTAAGAGCAGACTGGTAGACTTTAAGCTTAGGGTGAGAAAAAAACCTTAAAAATCTGAAACCCTTTTTTTTCTTTTTTTTTTACTTTAGTATTTTTTAGTAAGATTACTCTTAAATTACTGATACAATAGTAAGTCGTTTTAATCAGCCATTTTTCCCGAATTGCTGATGATTGGAATTTAAGAGATTTACGATCCTTAGATACAATTTTTCATGCAAGATGAAAACGATGCAATTAACCTGCCTAGAAATACAAGGCGTTGCTCTCATTTTAAGCGATCAGACAAACTGTATTAGATTTTGGAGGAAAATATTATATAGCATAATTATTATGAACTAAATAAGTTAGTAATCGATGTTTACTTTTACGTTTTCGCTCATTATCTTAAAGCAGCAGGAAGTGGTTGTTACTAATTATTTTCCGTGGTAATAAAAGCTTGAATTTTTACCTCTAAAAATCAGGAAAGTGTGTCCATTAATAGTATGTGTAACAGAGGGAAGAAGTTAAAAAGTTAACTTTCCGTCTTGCGAGAAGGTTACAGCTAAATTATTTTTCTTGAATAAATAAATTCATGGTAGCAAACTTATTCTAACTTCCTTCCAGATATATAACTGGATTTCGATTTTTAAAGTTTTGATAGTTATAAATACTCGACAGATCGAACAAAAACTTTCCCAAATGGTGAAATTTATCAAAAAATTTAAGCTATTGGGTGTTTGTAGTATTAGCGTTTTATTATGCGTTTCCTTTTTAATTACGTTTCAGAGATACTGAGTCTTTTTTATTAGCTTTTACAGAGGGTGTTTACACATTTTTAGACCGATTTCGATAAAGAATTTTAAAAAAATTGGAATAAAATTTTCTGGCATTAGCTTATTATTTGAAATGAGAAATAGAGTCTGCTACTTTTAAATCTATTCTTCTTTCAAACTGTCCATATGCAGCCAAAGGTTATGTATTGAAGAACACGTTTTTGCGCTTTCCAAAACGAAATATTCCTATTCCGTAGTTCAAAACATTGTAAAATGCATGGTATTAAAAACTTCTAAGTGCAAAATAAGCAACATTATTAATCGGAAAGGGAAAAATCGTCAATCATTACTTCTATATGGAAAAAAGACTTCAAACGAACACCGAAAAATATACGTACTTATTTCTAATGTCTCTAAAGTTAGATCGGTGGTAGCGAGAAAAAATACGCCGAAATAAAATGATACACCAACTTACAAAAGCTAATAAACATATTTTTCACCAACTTTTGCCGAGGTATGTGGTTCAGCGCTGAACAATTTGTAGAACCCTTTAATGAAATCTATTTAGCTGGGATAAACGGAAATACATTGTGACCCTTGATGAAGCATAGGTTTACCTTAATGACGGCAAGAAGAAAAGGTCTATTTAGTGTAGGAAACGAAGACGGGAAAAAAAAATTTACGAACCTAGTTCTGTCAACTGGAAGAAAATTTTAGTAAGAGGCTTAGGAAACGCAGAATTGTCTTGTAATGAGTAATCAAAATGAGAAGAGTGGAAAAAATGTTTTAAAATGAACTCAGTCTAATAGTAAGAGAATGTTTTATGTCTGATGTATACAGAAGATATTCTGTTTCTTTATTTCTATGATTTTCAAAGCCTGAAACTTCATCAAGACAAAGCAACAAGTCATATTTCGAAAAGTAGCACTGAATCCCTTGAAAAAAATGATGACTGATAAAATATTGCATATACTCTTCCAGTGTATGCCTGAAAGGAATTTTCAATGGAATAATTTTATTGACACATATTATTGAAACTAAAAAGATGAAAATTAGAATAAAAAATAAGTTTTAAAATTAGCTTTCATCTAAAAGTCATAAAATAATTAATGAACTAAAAGGAGCTAAAAGATTTATCATATAATTGCCTGGAAATAAGAGATTGTATATGTCTCTTAAGCAAAATTCATCTACAATTTATGCCACGAATAATGAAAGTGTGGGCATTTAAAATAACAACATCTGGTATTAATCGTATGGCAGTGTCAAAAGTATAAGCCATTATCTTTGTAAATTTGCCCCGTCCTACGCTTTTATTGCTCGTGACATAAAATTGTAAATGAATTTTTTAAAGAGAAATGTTTAATCATTTCTTCCCATGAAAGGATACGATAAATAAATTTGCTCCTTTCCGTTCGTTAATTATTTTATGAGTTTTAAATAAAAGCTTATTTTATAAAAACTTCCATATATCTTTAAAAAATTTCATTTCTCTTTCTCTCGCGTTCAATATCAAGGCTTTGGGGTGTGCTGTATCGAGCCAAATACATCAGTACAGTTTTGCAAAAGTATATGAAAGCGACTCGCCAAAAGTATATGCGCGCGTAGTGTCTCTGGGTCATTCAGGTAATTCGAATTGCATGTCAAGCATTTTTTCTCACTTTTAAATTGAACTTAGGATTAAATAATATCAATGCTAATAACTTTAAGGAAAACAAAATGTCCAATGTATTATATGAGGTTTAAAAAAAATCTATTATTTTATTTCAACTTGTCTATTTCTAAAACTGGTCACCTCGTCAGTTTCTTTGCTTTCAAAAAGCTGTTACGTTATAAACTTCAGTAATTTATAAGACATTTACTTCCTACCTTCCGCATGCCTTCTTGGTGTAACTGGGAGCACGACCGACGTGTAATCGGGAGGTCAGAATTTTGAATCCCGGCGAGGGCACTCTACATTTTTCATGTTCCTGCATCGATATTACCTAATGACGTTTTACATCTAATGCACGAATTTTGAAAATAAAATTGGGCAACCGGTAAACCAAGGATATTAGAATACATGGAGGTGCCGTCTCTACTATTTCAGGACGATGAGAGTGAAGCTGGGGTAAGAAAGTAAGCCACGCCACGTGAGGGCAAGAAAAGGCTGACCTTACTAAGCGAATTGAGGTTAAATGTTAGCTGGTTTCAACTTCTCAGTGTGTTTTCTGATTTTCTGCTCGGTGTGATTTTCTGATTCGAAGATATGAGAGACCTAAAAGGTATTGAATTGTTACAGCAAAACAATGTCTACATTTCCGATTTCATTTCCATATGAAAGAATGTTTTTAAACATGCATAACAAAGTATTGCATATAATCGAAATGTGTGTTTGAAAGGCTTTCGAGAAAGAGTTTGAGTATTTTCTTTGGGTAAAGTACACGAAGAAACATATACAGTTCTCAGATTTTAATTTTCATAATAATAATAAATGTGATACACGTAATTAACTTGTATGCGAAGGCAAAACGCTATGCAAACAAGGGGAGGGGAGTGGCTAGCTCTCCATAGAAAAAAAAAACAGTTTACTTTAATGTATGATTATATTATATTACAAGTCTTATCTTTCATGTGTTTAAAGTAGATAGAATACGAGAGTTCTGCAACACGCGACGTGCGTTGGGGTGTGAGGTGTACGCGCGACCAGTGAGTTAGCGGAAGGGAGGCGTTATCCTAAATATCACTGGAAGTGGCGGAGATTGCGGAGGAGTTCGCCTGCTGCTGCTATGGAATTGGATTAGACAACGATGAAAATTTAGGTTTTTATCGAGTGGCAACCGTAGTAACGGTAACCTTGGTAACGGAAACCATGAGTTACTATGACGACACGACACTATCCTTTTCTGTAAAGAACTTGTTAAAAATAATGTGAAGAATAAACTTCATCATTTTGTTTCGTACAAACACAAATATAATCGTTTTTTTAATATTAGTCGTACTAGAATACGAATACTTATTGCCATAATTTTAATTTCTACTGCTTTAATTTTGGGGTCTTTGGTAGTACTAACCTTTTACTTTGAATAAGTAAATAGCGGATATTATGTTTTTGAGACCGGGGTTTGAACTCGGAATTAAGATATCTCATGAGATCAGTAGTTTAATCTTTTGACCATTGACTTGATTGGATATAATTCATCTTAACTTACGAAGGTATAAAAAAGAGATGTATTAAACCATTGATTCCATTTGACAATATGTCCTCGCCCAGAAAGTTAAGTTCATATTGTGTTTTTACATACTCATATGCTTCATTTTATTGTTCATATATATTTTTCCCGGAGGTGATAAACTGCCTATTGATTTCACATTGCTCCTGAACAATGTTGCAAATATGATTTTACGTTTAAATAAAACTATGTAAAAATGAGGCATTTTCGTATCACCGTATCGAATAATCGTATTTCCTGCAGCAATGAAGAAAGCGTATCAAGATCCGGAACAAATCGCAAGTTATTGAGGTTTGGATGCCTTATATCGTGCGTCTCAAGGTAAAATATCGAAGACAGTGATCAAGAAATGGTTGGAAGGTGTAGATGCTTACACTCTTCACAAGCCCCTTCGCCACCGATTTCTCACGAATCGCGTCACAGTTTATAGTAAAGACAGCCAATGGCAAGCTGATTCAGTGGATGTCTTGCATTTGCGTAAATATAATGACGGCTTTCCATAAATTTTAACATTTAAAGACATTTTATCGAAATTTGCCTGGGCGATTCCGCTCAAACAGAAGCGAGGAGAAGATGTGATAAAGGCTTTTAGTGAAATTTTTAGGGACCGTAAACCAAAAATGTTGCAAACAGATCAGGGAACAGAATTTTAAAATGTGAGGTTTCGAAGATTTTTGAAAGAACATAATGTACGATTTTTCAGAATGTTTCATTCTACAGAAGCTTCCGTAGTGGAAAGATTTAACCGTACTTTAAAAACTAAAATGTGGAAGTACTTGACAAGTCACAATACTTTCAAATATATCGATGTGTTAGACTATATCCAATCTTTCGATATGCTTGAAGAGCCGGCGTTACCACCTCCTTATGACGTTCACTATAGTTTAACAGATGAGGAGCTTTCCTCGTCGGGAGAATATCGGGAAAAATTTGAGAATTATATATATTTAGAACAACTTAAGTATAATCAATTTATAATTTAAGTTCTTAGTTACTGTTTTGCATTCACAATACTTTTAATGCTAGCATGCAATTACGTAATGTAGAAATTATTGCAATTACGTAATGCAGTAATTATAGCAATTACATAATGTAGAAATAAAAATGAAACGGCGCGAAAAGTAAAGGAAAAAAGGAGCGAAGAATCTGCAGTCTTTAATTTACAACTACCAGGAACGAAATTAGGTGTGGTTAGGTTCTATGGGTTCTAGTGCCAGGAACGAAATTAAGTGTGGTTAGGACATGTCAATCTTTGTAAGCTACGACTACTAAGGGCATGCTTTCCCTCTTTTTGGCTTCACTTAATACTGCATGAAGGGCATCTCCATGTATTCTAACCTCCTTGCGGCAAACACGCAAAAAAGGAATAGATTGATGTAAATTTATAAAAATTTGTAAATTTCGAGTGCGGTTGATACAGGTCCCTCTATTTAGCCCAAAAGGAGCGTTAGCGCAAATGGGCTACAAGTCTGGAAACGAAATTTTGCGTTTAATCAGTATAAACGGAATATCACTTTTCAATTTGTTGCCACCAAATATTACCACTCTGTATTATTTAAAGAAATGAAATAATGAAGAATTTGTATGAATGTATGTATGTTTCTCGCACTGTGAAAAAACAACGGTGCCTAGAGACATCCAATTTTGAATAACATAGTCCTCCACTCGAATATGGGCATCTGGAAGCCGAAATTTGGAATTTGGAATTTGTTTTATTATTTATTTCATATTTTGCAAAATTTAACGAATTTTCAATTAACAAACTCAACGATTTCAGAGCGAACAATGGCAATACGAAAAAAAAATTTTTTTTTGTCTCCAGCGCGCGAGACTGTGTATCGGAAATTCTTAAGATATGCTCCTTTAAACATTTTGCGATATTACTGTTGAATTGAATTTTATGGTTTAAGTGAGAAGAGCATGATATTTAGTAAATATAGGTAACACAGAAAACGTTAAAGAAACGCCCCTTAGGACATAATGCAAAATCTGAAAGCATTCACACTTTTTTTAATTTAATTTTTTTTTAAAATGTAATTTGCTTTTTTTATCTTTTATTTAATTTTTTTATTGTTGCCAAAATTCACGTCTTATGAATATCTTTACTTTTATAACTTAGGAATAATGGTAAAATGTTAAAATAGGTTTCCAATGCCTTTGACAAGTTGATTGCATCCTTTAATTTGAACAATGATTCTACCCAAAAGTGTAACGAACGCCTTAAGGATTGAGGCTAACACATTTAATCTCTTCATAACGAGAGCTCGTCTTCATTAATGAGCTTATTTTATGCATTTGGCATAATTCCAAGAATACATTTAATGCTTTTAAATGTGATATGACATTCTGAGTGTCATACCTCTTTTAAATACCGATTTTAAGAAATTTTGAATTATGTCTTAATAAACTTTTCTACGAAGCTCAGAGCTTCGATATAATATGAGAACCGCTTTATCAATTTTAACTAAAATTTAATGTATTGTTTCCATTGATATAAACTTCTTAAAACTGAAAAGATTTAGATTACATTTTAATATAGCTTTTCATTAAGAATTGTTACAAGCTTAAAAATGTTATGACTGTGGTAGTAAAATGCCACTTCCAGTTGTCTATTAAAGACTGTTACGAACTTTCTGTAAAGTGTTACTTCCGGTTGTCCACTTTTACCAAAAATCTAGTCACCTCTTGAAAAATAGAAATTTTTGGAAGTTTCAAACAATAGTGGACGAAAAAATAGTCATGCACATACACATAAACCGACGTCATTGTAAAATTAGTAAAACTGTGTTGTGGGGAGCCTTCTTCGTTCATATCTACCGAAAACTCGCTTTTAAATTTTGAGACCGGAAACATTACCTTCCTTACTTATGTATATAGTTTGATGGGGGGGAGGGGTGGTAAAAGTAAATTATACTCAACTAAGTGATAACGGCATCGTATTTAAAAACTGGAGCTAGTGTATATTGTTTTTAATTAAGTAAAGAAAGAATAATTCTTATTCTTCCTTCAAGTACTAAACTGAAACCTAAAATTTTCAAACTGCAGATCCTACTCGCATGGAGCCAGCAGAAAATTTTCCGGGGGGGGAGAAAGGCACTGAGTTTAGAGACTAATAATTCCATCAATAAATTTTTATTGAATTATTTAATTTTCGAGGATTTACAAGTAGATAAATGGAATA
>KK119524.1:0-16572 GCA_000611955.2 Stegodyphus mimosarum | reverse complement strand
AAAAAAAAGGAAAACAATGAAAAATATCCTAATAATAAAGCAAAAAAATTAAACTGGGAAAATCTTATATTTACAGCAGCACAGAATAAAGTAATGGCTTAGAAAGTTGAGGTTTGCGCATGCGCTATCCTTCAGCCTAGTGACATTTTGGCGGTTCCCTCTGTACAAGGTCAAATGGACAAAGAGGGTGGACAAGGTGAAAGAACAAGTTTGGAGGGACAATTCGATTGCCGTGTGGTTAAAGCGTCAGACCTCCCATCCCAAGGGTAACGAGTTCGAATCCCGGCCGTGGAGTTATTTTTAAAATTAAAGGAAAAGGATACTATATCAATTAAAACTAATTAAAAATAATGACGGATTAAATAATTAAAAAGTAAAAATATGAAATAATGAACCACAATTAAAAATAATTAAATACTAAAATAATAAAGGAAAATAATAAAGTTAACGTCATTCCAAACACGTGGTTTAAGCGATCGTTGCCACAGAATAAAAACGAAACTTTGATGATGTCATTCCATCACGTGATACAAGATGGCGCTGGTGTCGTCACTTCCGGGGAAATCCAAGATGGCGGAGGCCAAGCCCCCTTTTCTGTGACGTCACTTCCGCCGCCCGGTTACGGGCGCTTACTACTTCGGCGGCCCACCGTTATTCAACTCGTGAATCGAGGAATTGCCTAGAATATAAAGATGGACTACGGAATCGTTTTTATGTCATTACCGTCCATGAGAGTGAACTTTAAACGTACTGTTCCCGATTTTCACAAACAATTCACAAACAAGGACGCCATATTTCACAAACAAGGACGCTCCTTCCTGGAAAGATATAAAGAACTTTATGCCGCTAATGGTGTAAACTGTGGCCTGCTAATGTTTGTAGATGACGAGTCGCGTGGTAAAGATTCTCTTGGTTTTAAAACACTTCCGCGGTGCTGGTGTCAGTCATTTTGGATTTACCGTATATTCTGACGAATAACGCGCATTTTTAATACAGAAAATGAGATCGAAATTTATGGATGCGTTTTATACGCCGGATATAAAAATGGTAACTTTAAAAATAAGGAAAAGATCAGCATGCAAAAATTTCACTTCTACATGTACGTAACTGTTGTTGCTGGAGATTCTGGTGATTTTCTAGGATCCAGTTCGCCAGGATCGGTTTTCTACAGCCCGATTGTCCAGGTCCTAGGATAGGCCCTTACGTTACTCCTTTCCACAATGCCCATTCATTCTTTGGCAAATTAATCACGTGATATCATTTTTCTTCCACTCATTTATGGAGCTTTCACCGACACCAAACATCCTTGCTACAACACGATTTCCATTTTCTTTCGCAAATTGAATAAATTTCCATTTGAAACCAGCACTATATTTATTTCATTTGGCAAGAGCCATATTTATCAATAAGAGGAACACTAAATGAATTGCATTTCAGCTAAAGCAGATGGAATTTACTGAAGCCTTCGATGTTCACTTCAAAATGAATACAGAAGAAGAAAACATCTGACTTTTCGCGAATTCATTCGAGTCAGAAGTACATTCGTATCCCATATTATTTCTCCTTTTCTCGAAACCATAGAAAACATTCTTGCAAGCCCTGCATTAATTATAACCCACCCTCTTTACAGAATCATTTTCTCCCTCAAATATTTCCCCCGCACACATATTGTTTGTTCCCCCTTATCGCTTGTCATTTCAATATACCATGGTTTGAAAGCCTTCGAGAAATCTTCGAATAAACAACTTCAGAAGATAACAGCATCGCACATGTATCTTTTAGGTTTCTTTTTAATCAAAAGGATTATACGGCGAATATTCCTAAAAATTGAAAAGTACAGTCTGAAATTACAGATGCGCGTTATGTACTGGAATACACGGTGCTTACATATTTGAAGAAGGTCAGTATTAGTGAACAGAAAGTGAAGCTTCCATGGATGTAGATAATTCTCTTCTCGTCACACTCTCTCAAGATAACGATTAAATAATGGAACATGTATTGGGAAAGGAGAAAGATGATGAGGAGGAGGTGGAAGATGAAGATGAAGGTCACACGCAAAGCAAGAAAGTTTCACGGAAGGAAGTAGGCGAAGAATTGCAGACTTTCAATTTTTTTTTTAAATGTTCTTTTATGTTCATTTATGGAGCTTCGTTATATACGTAACGAATTTTTAATACGGCGACAATCTCGTAAGCAGATAGATATTCTTGCCATTGTACTAAGAAATTCGTAACGTTCATGTGGTAATAAACAAGATCATTTTAAAATGTTATTTAATTTTGTTTTTCTGAAGCATAAAATCATGAATATGTGTTTTATTTTAAATAATACGCACGATTCTGGTATTATTTAATTGTGGCCGATGGATTAAAAAAAATTTGATCGACGTACTTCGCATGCTGCAGTTTTTATGGATAGCATTACACAGCATGAGCAAATAAGTTCTAGAAATATTTATTTAATTATCCGGAATCGATGAGTTCCGGTTGCAGCCGGACAAAAACATTCGATTGTATTCACTTTTTGCTGTGGATTGGAGCTGGATCCGCAATATCTCAAAATGTGCCAGTGTCATAGCCTTCCATTTGATCAGTTTACAGATTTATATCACATAGTATCAGTATAAAACTAAACTACCTGCGGAAAATACAAAAAAGGTAAAACTCTGTGGCGTAATAACAGATAATTTTCTTGGACATGGAGTTAACGATCTTAATATTTTTTTAATTTAGCTTATCCGCAAGAGTAGACAATTCACTCGTATACAATTCGGAATAAATAGACATTGCTATATTATTATTTAAAAATAAATTGTTCAATCATAAAAGTAAATAGCAGTATTATTACGATTTAATTTTATGATTTAGGGCAAATTTTAACATTTAATTTTACGATATACATTTATGATATTAATGGCTAGTGTACAGCCATTAATTATAGTTTCCTTTGCGTTAATCACAGCCCTTTAAATTTCGTTATTTCATTTTTAATGATGTTTTTTTCGCTGTTTTTTAAACTCTGTTCTTTTTCTTGTGAACATTAATTTATTTTATATTTACGTAACCGATTGATTTTGATTTCGGTAACTTCATATGTGTTTTTATTCAATTAATTTTTTATGATTTCGGAGATTTCATTTACGTCGTTGCTAATATTACGTTATAATTTACTGTTTACGTGTTTTACGGAATTTAAACTCATTAACCTAATTTTTAATTTACGTAACCAAATGAACTTCCTCTACAGCTTCATTTACATACATAATACAGGTAAATCGTTCATAGTATTTTTCTGTCATTCATGACATTGGTTATTTTGCTTTCTTGCATTTTTTTAACTCCAGTCGAATTAATCTTGGAGCAATAATAGATATTTCGTTCCGATATAGCCGATATTTCTTTTAAAAAAAAAAAAAAAAAAAAAAAAAAAAAAAAGCGTTAAAAGGGCGTTAGCCCAAAAGGACTATTAGTCTTGAAACAGCATTTTGCGTCGAATCATTATAAAAGCTGTATCCCTTTCCAAATTGTTGCCACCAAATATTATCGCCTCGTATTATATTAAAAGAAATTAAATAATAAAGAATCTGTGTGAATGTATGTATGTATGTTTCTCGCACTGTGAAAAAACAACGGCACCTAGAGACATCAAATTTTGAATAATGTAATCCTCCACTCGAATATGGACATCTGGAAGCCCAAATTTGGAATTTGCTTTATCATCTACTTCATATTTTATAAACTTTAACGAATGTTTGATTAAGGAACTTAACGATTTCAAAGCGAGCAGTGGCAACACACTGTACGGAATAAAATATTTTTATCTCCAGTGGGCGAGAATGTCTATCCCGGAATCCTAAAGATGTGCTGTTTTTAAATATTTGTAACCTCAAATGCTCTCTAAAAGTGTATGCATGTAAGTGAAAAAAATGCCCCATTGGGCGTAACAAAAAATCTTAAAATTAGGATAATTATTTTTTCCTGGAGCAAATTTCGGCGATTATTTTTCCCAGTTTTTAGGGAATTTTCTGATTTCACAAATTCCGGATTTTTCTGTGAATCTCAAATATATTTACGAATTTTGAAGATTTTTTTTCTTTCATTTAAATACTTTTTATGTAACTTTCCATTAGAAATTTTGCGAAAATACACTGCGAAGAAATCCTTTCCCGAAATTCAAATCTGGACTTTGATTTACCCTAAATTCTGTTAGATTTCTGGAATACGTGAAAAAAGTCGCTTCTTGAAATTATATTATGTTGCTCCCCTTATTTTTTCAACTACGACGAACAATTCTGATGTCGAATTATTTTTCTCTCTCTGTACCCCCTTTTTTTTAAGAAAGTGTCGTGTATAAAATGAATATTTAGTGAAATGATAATTGAAAGTAATAGTGCTGAATATATTTACAAAATTCCATTGCTATATAAATGCAAATTTTGATTAAAAATAAATAACATTTTTGATTTAATCACATACGTTTTATTTGTGTTGTTGCTTTGTTTCTGGTGCACATCTTGTTACCCCGAAATGTTAATCTAAATCCTTCCCTGCAACATTTTTTGCGAACTTTTTAAACTAAATCCCAGACTGTGAAAATTTTGCGAATTTTCATTACTTATCTCTCAACCACACAGCGAATTTTGCCTTTTAACCTCTGAAATAAAACTGCTGTCCTGCATATGACAGAAGCGATCACAAAATAATTTTATTTAGGAAAGATAAACGTTCGCTATACGCTGTTGCCAGCAGAGAACATAATATTTTGATTTCAAATTCTTTATTAATTAAATTGTTCGAAGTAATGAAAACTGTACACTAAACGAAAAAGGTTCCATATTTTTTATAAGTACATACATAAAAATCTTTTCCTAGTTATCATCCTTTAATCCGTACTGTTTTATATAAAATGCCTTCTATATTTTGTTCTTCTAGTTTTCATAGAATGCTACCTGTATCGTAAAAAAGTTAAACTCTTAGACTTCAGAAATCTCAAGATTTTTGTCTGTATAACATTCAAAATAAAAATAAAATCCTCCATAGTCGTCTTCAACCACTCGTCTTGATTACCCCCCCTCCCCCCCAAGGAAGTCTTAATAATCATAGACGCAGATATTAATTTTTTTTTGAGAAAAATTCTACAAATATCGACTGGTGCATAATTTTTTTCTTCGAATCTTAAACAAAATACAATGAACCTAATTAAATTCCTGAAAAGTTTTCTTATTAGTATTATGACAATCAAATAATTTTCTGAATGTGTCAATGCAATGCATTGCATCTTGAAAACAAAGTGGGATTAATTAATTTCCTTCTTCCTCTCACTAGGCTCGGGAGAAATTACTTGAGATATGACAAGAAATGTGAATGAGAAAGTCAAGGTAAAAACAACGTGTTATGTATTGTATAAATTATGTATTATGTACCGCATAAAAGAATTACATAATTGAAATCTTTATGTATCGTATAAATGAAATATTTTAAATAATTAAATACTTTACATGAATAGGAATGAAAAGGAACCGAAATGAAATGACAAATAAACGTAAAAATTGCATAAATGAGAAACGTATTAACGTATTTAACGTATTTCATATTTCAAGTAATTGAAATCTTTATGTATCGTATAAATAAAATATTTTAAATAATTAAATATTTTACATGAATAGGAATGAAAAGAAACCGAAATGAAATGACAAATAAACGTAAAATTTGCGTAAATGAGAAACGTATTAACGTATTTCCCGGCATCTGAAAGCGAGCTGTTTCAGACTGAAGGACGCTTACTTACATTGCTTGTAAGAAAATTAGTTTTCGGCAAACTTCATTAAAAGTAAACTTTACTGCTTTAAGATAACGTTAATGGTATTTTAATTTCATATTGAAAATTTCACTTACCATTGGAACATCTAGCTGTAGTGGCCTCTTGATGGTGCAAAACGTCACATTCCTTTGAGCTGATTTCTTGCTGATCTTCAAGAGAGCCCAAAATGTCCCGTATGAGGAAGGACCTCATGCGAGAATTCAGCATTTCGCCGATTAAAAGCGCTCCGTTTTCGCCGTCACTAAACATTCATTTGGTGAGGAATCCTCTGATACCTTTATACTTCGGTTTAGACTGAATTTTCCCGCTCTTTCTGAGGTTTAGAACGCTTGACTACATTTCAACCCTCAAAGTTAGTTGTCATTTGATTTTGTGTTTGCGAGAATATTTTTCAGAAGAGAAATCCTTCTGAAATATTACACGTTCATAGGAAATATTAGACTATATTTTGTTAAAGAATATATTTTTCATAAGAAAATTTCATCGGAATTATTACGCAGTCATAAACACTAAGAAGCTGTGTATTACTCAGTTGAATATTTGATTTTTTCAGTTCAGTTACGCAACTTAATATCATTTAAAAAATTAATTGTTTCTCAGCTGAGTACATAATTAAAAAGGAAAACAATCCAAAATGCTCTTTGAGTAGCTTCATATATGATGCATGCTAAAGCTCTAGAAAATCTAACGTGTCCAAAAACCCTTTTCACAACAATAATACTTCACAAAAGATTACACATAAGATTTTTACACCTTTATAAGACCACCAAACAACAGAATGTACTCAACTGCAAGTAATTATATTTTATCGTCTTAGAATAATAAAATACATTATTCATCAAATTTACTTCTCACAACTTGTGTTCGTTAAAATACAAAAAGCTGGGTAAGAGTTTTAATTTAAAACGCATTTATGTTGATTTAAAAAGCAATGACCACAAAGTTGTCCTAATTTTTTCATTTTACGAGCATGATGATTAAATCCGTGTCATTCTACAAATTCATTCCTTCTTATTACTGTAATTTGTTATTAGAAGTTGGCAACACTAAAAGAAACAAAAATTAATCATCAAAATAAATGTTTCCTAAATTCTATTTGAATCTCTTAAGTAATCTTAATAAAGTGTAACGAGAGCAAATGAATTCGAATCTGCTTGACAAAACGATTCAAATAAAAGCTGTCTAAATTTAACCCGAATCCTATTGATAATCTTAATCTAATTACAAAACTTCCAATCGATATTTTAAATCCTACAATTTAAGTTTCACAAACATTTAACAGCATTTTCAAAACAATGCAGTAATTTTTTATCAGTTTCAAACATTCTTCACCTCATTAAATAATTACATCTCATTTCAATTTCAAGCATCAGGAAAACGCCGAAATATTTTTTCACTCTTCAAACTTCCATCAGAAAAATCCTCATTTCAGGCAATAAAATCAACATGACAATTACTTAACTTAATTAACCCTAGACGCTTAGAACGCTGCTTCTCCGCAAATAAAAACTTCTGAAACCGAAAGGAGCAGACGATCGAGTTCCGAAGCATTAAACAGCTAAACTCTTTCGCCGATTAAACCGTTCTTAAACGGTAGTGAAAATGTGTCTGGTAAAAATGTTTTTACCGCGTTTACGAATCATAAGGCAGGCCTTACACTGACGATCGCCGCTCGCTATTGGTCGTCATGGGGGGTGCTCCTTAATGACGTAACGGATCGTGGGATGGGCTTGTAGGTAAAATTAAACACGCCTTATTAGAATACGGGGGTGGGGTAAGCTCTCCCGTTATTGGTCGGAGAGAAAGCAATCTCAAATTCGGTTACGTCTGTGTTGGGTTATTTTGCGTTTAGATCTGCGAACGTATATAAATGCATATAGAAGAGTTATGTATACACGTTGCCCCATCTGGTATCTGTGGTTTCATACTTTTATTTGTGTTTGTTTATTCTGGATTGATAAATCGCGAAAATGTTTCGCGGAGATCTTTTACCATCCGACCTGCAGTTTACACTTAGGGGGCCATCCTTTATCTGTTCACCAGGCTTGTCAAATATGCAGCAGTCAGAAAAGCAGATAAGTGTTAAGATATTAAATTAGATACATTTTTCATTTCAAAATACAGAAAGCTTGGGACTTTCATATTACAGAATTATCTAATAAGGCATATTGCAAGATTTATTGAGACAACGCAAAGGGAAGTTAGTCCAGATTGGGACATTTTGCATTGAACCGCACCAAAAACGGCGTATCGCTTTTTAAATTGTTGTCACCAAATGTTATCGCCCTGTATTATATTAAAAGAATTTAAATAAGGAAGAATCTGCATGAATGTATGCATGTTTCTCGCATTGTGAAAAAACAACGGTATCTAGACACATCCAGTTTTGAATAACGTAGTCGTCTACCCGAACATGGGCACCTGGAAGCCCAAATTTTGAATTTCGAATCTGTTTTATTGTATATTTCATATTTTGTAAAACTTTAACGACTTTTTGATTAAAAAAACTTAGCAATTTCAAAGCGAGCACTGGCACCACTGTACAGAATAAAACTTTTTATTTATTTATTTATTTTTTTTTTTCCAGGCCGCAAGACTGTTTGTCGGAAATTCTAAAGATGTTCATAAAAATTTTGTGATTTTGCTATTGAATCGAATTTTACGTGGCGTAAGCGACAAGAACGTGATATTGAATAAATAAAGTAAACATACAAAAGGTTAATAATAATAATAAAAAAAAGTCTCGAAAAGCCAGCTTAGTAGGAAAACTGAACATTAATATGATGAACTGAGAAGAGACTGAAAAAAAGATAAAAAAATGTATGTCAACACTTAAAACTAAATAGGAAATTGTTTAAACGTATGACGCAATGCTGCTTTTAAAATTTGTGTAATTTTGCTGTTGAATTGTATACAGCGTAAGTGCGAAGAAAATGGAGCTTAATAATAAAGCTAAAATGACAACAACAACAACACCAAAAAGGTTTATTAGGAGTGAATGTAGCAACAGAACTGTAGACTGCGAGGTCAGCGAGAGCGTAAAAAACCTTAAGAAACCTTTAAAAGCTGAAACCTTTAACATTTAAAATAATAATAATAATATACTCGATTCGCAAAATTAGGAAAGTTTAAGCAAAGCTCCATATAGAGCAACTTTACAAATATATTTAAATATAAAAAGCATGCTTGAACATAAATTACATAATATGTATAACTTAATACTTATGGAATCTACTGTACTATTTTTTCACTAAGACTGTATGGAGTTCGAAATTTCACGTTCTTGTCAAAATACCATCATTACTTTGTCATAATTATGCTGCAGAAATTCTACACTTGTATTTAATGTTTCGTCAGTTTTATATCAAATAATATTAACTAATCTTTCATCCTCGTCATTGGCCAGCTCTGTCGACTCTAACGGAGTTTCACACAATTTGCTCATTCCTTTGACATTGCCCACCAACGGTAAAGTTATTGGTAGTTCTGACCTGGGTTCGATTCCAGGCGAACAGGCTGGCTACCTGGGCGTTTTTGTGGTTTTCCCCCATGTGTAGCGTGTATACGTACCAGTTTCCCTTTAAAAATCTTCCACGAAGTTATCCCTCCCCTTAGGCAGGTAGCCTAGAGTGCTTTGCCATAATGAAATAAACCAAAACAAACCATTTTTTGATGCTTTGGTCAGTTTCACCAGTGGCCGTAAAAGCTGCTGTCCTATATCCATTTGTTTCGGGCGAACAACTGTTTCAAACATTTTTTCCACCTGCTTTACCACTGACAGAAAGACGCACGATTTTTTTTCTTCCTTTGGGGGGGATGTAAGTATTTGAATTTCACTAACCAATCAATTATCAGCATCGACTCCCCTATCACTTGTAATTGAGTAACTAGTTTCCTCTTTACAAGGTAACACTAACGTGATTCGTGATGATTGGCTGTTTTTTCCGAAATGTTTTGAATCTGTGATACGACTTTAAGACCGCTGAATACTAAGTGTTCGAGCACAATTAGATCCAGACAGCTAGATCCAGCTAGTGCATCCAGATAGTTGCGAGCACAGTTAGATCCAACTAGTTGCATAGTTCATGTTTATTTTCATGTGTTTCCCCATGTGTAACTTGAATACAAGCCAATTTTCTTGGAAAATCCTCCACGAAGGCATCCCTTTCATTAGATAGACAGATAGCCCTGATGTGCTTTGCCTTATTCAGATAACTTAACCTAACCTAAATCCTCTGGCTCCTGTAGTCAGTTCAGTAGATTTCTCCTTCAGAAAATCTGACGATAGGATTGTTCACAGGAGCTTTTTGGATTGATTTAAGCAGTTTAGAGTAGTTAATGACATGATTATCAGTAGTTTTGCTTTATTTAATACAGTTTTGCTTTATAATATTGCACTATAATGACAATGACCCGAATAAAATGGCTAAGGCTACCGATTACCTCCGAGTAACAGGCTCGAAGTAGTCTAATCAGATGGCAATCACATTGGATCTATATGAAAATAGTGTGCGTTTATTGGACTTATATAAATGTTTGATTTTATTGTTGACTTGAGTAGACATATCATGGGGCTAATTGAAAATTCGGACAAAACAATGGAACGTAGCCGCCATCTATTTTTTTTTTAATTCGAAAAGGTCTATTAGTCTCGAAACACGATTATGCGTTGTTTAATTTTTTATTCGAATCTGTTGCCATTTGAAAAAACGTAAGATATTGTTCTTTCATATTTCTATTTTTAAGAACATAATTTTTTTGCATTTTAATCTGATTGATTTAAATAAAAATGCATTTGATTCATGATATAGCAAATTAAGAACATTAAGTATTTTGACAGAATTACATTACATATTATTTCCCTTTTTAAATTCACAGGAAGTTTATAACGTTTCTATATTAGTCCGTAGGGGAAGGGAGAGATTCATGGATCTTCTGATTAAAAAAAAAAAAAAAGAACAACAACAACAACAACAAAAAGACTGAGTTCATTTATTGCAGGAAAAAGAATTACTATCACAAAGAATCAACATTAAGCAAAACTGCAAAAACATTAAGCAAACTATAATTCATTGTTTGGATAAGACTTGTTACGTTGGGCTGGAGAAACATAGCAAAATGGTTCCCACATTTAAGCCTTCAGACTTTTAGCCTATGACAATTCATTGTTTGGATAAGACTTATTACGCTGGACAAGAGAAACATAGCCAAATCTTTTCCACGTTTTAAGCCTTCAGACTTTTAGGCTAGGATAATTCATTGTTTAGATAAGACAACAGAATTATTAGAAAACTTTTCTTTACGTGTTAATTGGTACGTTTGGCGGGAGAAACATAGCCAAATAGTTTCAACATTTCAGCCTTCAGATTTTTAGCTTCTGATAATTTACTGTTTGAATAAGACGTGTTACGTTGGGTGGGAGAAGCATAGCCAAATGGTTTCCACACTTAAGCCTTCAGATTTTTAATCTATGAAAATTCCCTATTCGGAGAACACTTGCTATGTTGCGCTCGGAAAACATCGCAAAATGGTTTCCTCATGTAAGTCTTAAGATATGTAGCCTGTGACAATTCATTGTTTGGATGACCTGCTACGTTGAGCGAGAGAAATTAAACTATATGGTTTCCACGTTTTTCCACATTTAAATCTTCAGATATTTAGCCTATGATAATTCATTGTCTGGATAAGACTTGTTAGGGCGGGAGAAAGATAGCTAAGTAATTTTCAGACTTAAGCCTTCAGATTTTTAGCCTATGATAATTCATTGTTCGGATAAGACTTCCTACATTGCGCGGGGAAAGCATAGCTAAATGGTGTCCACATTTAAGATATTTAGCCTACGATAATTCATTGTTTAGATAACAATTGCTACGTTGAGCTGGAGAAACTTAGCTATATGATTTCCTCGTTTAAGCCATCGGATTTTTAGCCTATGGTAATTCGTTGTTTGGATAGACTTAGTAACTTAGTTGCTACGTTGCACGGGGAAACATAGCAAAATGGTTTGCACATTTAAGTATTTAGTTTTTTATCTTATTTCATTTTTTTTTACCTCATCTACCTGAATTTCGGATATATAAACTCGGTATGCTTTCAGGCAAAACGATGTAATTTTTTTTTAAGTGGAGGTTAAATAGATCGTACTAATTATAGGGTTTGATTTAGTTTGATTTCTTTCTTTGTTTCTTTGTTTGAATCGAATTTTGAATTTTTTTTTTAATCCCATCTGCATCTGCCCAGCACACTTTTTTGAAATTTTGTACGCATACGTGATTGGGATAGTTATATAATATTATATAACATTAATTTTTTTTAAATCTGATGTAGATTTTTTAAAATGCACAGTTTAACAATCAAATTGTTAACTTGCTTAACAATTAAATTAATCATGCGTAATAATAGTCATCATTCTTTTCACTATCAATTATATTAAGAAAAAATCTTTAAAGCGAAGTTTTCTCGAAGTATCTAAGGTAATTTATCAAATTTTATTGGTTTTTCAAAAATCGTGTCCGATTTTTTTAAAATTGCCTAATTGCTGCTAATCATAGAAGACTTTTAAATGAAAGATTTAATGTATCACAGTTAACAACCAACGACTGTTGAGTAATTAAGCAGAAATGAACTGAATGTAATCTTATACTATCGGATAGATCGAAAGGCCTCGAAAAAGAGAGGACATCATGTATTAGAAAGGAAAAATTCCTTACATACAGACACAATTATAAGATATTCGTACAAATTTTAAAATTATTAGGTTTTAGCTAAATACTTTAAAACTGTAAAAATAATAATAATAATAATACATAAAATGCTAGCTTTTCTAATATTCTTAGTCGTATGTGTCTAAAAATAAAAGTCACGAAGTGCCCACATATGGAGAGTATTGGAGTGCTCATGGGTCTTATAATTATATGCTACATATAAACATTTTGACGAAAATAAAATGCATTTAGATTCATTACAAAAGATTGAAAATTTTATTCTTAGAGTAATAAAATGTGTTCCATAACGTGACCAATAAACTTGGTTAAGTATAACAATAGCTCTCCAAAGCGAAAAATAAATTAAAGGTTTTTTAGTCCAAAGGGACTTTGGCCCTGAAGGACTATTGTTTTCGTTTTGCGATTTTGCCTCGAATCACTCTGAATGTCCGTTTCACTTTTCAAATTGTTGCCACCAAATATTGTCGTCCTGTATTATATTTGAAGAAATTAAATAATGAAGAATCTGCATAAATATATGTATGGTTCTCGCATTGTGATAAAACAACGGTACCTAGAGCCATCCAATTTTGAATGACGTAATCCTACTGCGAATATGGGCATCTGGAAGCCCAAATTTGAAATTTGGAATTTATTTTACGATCGATATCAAATTTTGTAAAACTTTAACGACTTTTTGATCAGCAAACTCAAGGATTTCAAAGCGAGCAATGACAACGTTGTACAGAAAAAGCATTTTTATCTCCTGCGCGTGAAACTGTGTATCGTAAATTCTAAAGATATGCTCATTTTAAAATTATTTTCCGATATTGCTCTTGAACTGAATTTTACGGTTTAAGAGCGAAGAACATGATGTTTAATAAATAAAGGTAGCACACAAATGTTAAATAAGATGCAAAGGGGCGGTAACTCAGAAGAGCTATTAGTCTCAAAACAACATTTTGTGGACTTTCAGTATAAACGGCGAATAACTTTTTGAATTGTTGCCACTAAATATTCTACCTCAGTATCATATTTAAAGAAATCAATAATGAAGAATTTTGTATGAATGTATGTATGTTTCTCGCTCTGCGAAAAAACGACGGCACCTAGAGCCATCCAATTTTGAATGGCGAAATCCTCCACCCGAACATGGGCACTTAGACGCCCGAATTTTAAATTTAGAATTTGTTTTATTATCTATTTCATATTTTTTAAAAACTTTAATGAATTTTTGATTAAGGAAATCAACGATTTCAAAGCGAGCAATGGCAACACTGTACGGATATGGATTAAGGGCAAAGAACATGATATTTAATAAATATAGGTAACATACAAAACGTTAATAAAACGATCTTTTGGACACACAAAACGTTAAAAAAACGCGTAATGTAAAATCTGAAAGTTTTCAGATTTTATTATTATTATTATTGTCATGACCATTATTATTTTTACGATGCGTATTATATTAACGATTCATTACTCAATCATTTTCAGATTTCATACAAAACTGTTATTTTTTCATTTGCATAATCGTCGATTTTTGTACGAGGTAGAATTTTGTTACCAGGAAGAAATCTATTAACAGCGAATATCATAATCGCGCAACATAAAACAGTTTCTAACGGTATTTGAGTCTATATTATTGAAAAAGGCTGTTGATTATTTTCAGTAAAATCCTTCTTTGTATCAAAATCATCGATTCATAATTGAATTAATAAATCTATGCGCAGTAGGGTCTTAAGAGTAATAAAATATTAAAATGTATGAATATTTACGTTTAATGTCTAATGCTGTATCATAAATATTAAGAGCAATTCCAGTAACAGTCATTTATTTGTGTTAGCAATTGCAGCAAAATTTCAACATTTAAAATGGTATCGGTTTGAAAAGTTTTGAAATTTTTATAGATTACAAAACAAATACTCCGTTCATTATAAAGACAGGAATGAGTTTTAAAAAATATTAATTGGGATATTTTCTGCATTAAAAAAATATGCTATGAAACAGAAAGGGAAGAATTCGTTCTTCCTCAGAAACAGTTTCAAGATTGTGATATTATTATATCACATTACTCTCCCCTCCCTTTTTCGCAGGTAGATTTTTTTATTTACAATTTATTTCATTTTATTAATCTGAAAAATAACAAAAGATTGATTAGTGTTCAAAATTATTTGCAATGAAATCTAATATATCATAGTCAACGCGATTTTGCATTGTTCAACTTTAACGCTTTGATTCGTTTTTCATTCGAGTCAGCTGCGATTCTGCAAAATATAAAATATTTAACAAGTTTTACAAGTTTTGGTTTAACAAGTTAACACAGTTGTAAAGAATATTATTCCCCCCCTTTTTTACACTGTTTAATTTTAATAAAAGGCATTTAATTCATGATATATCTCATTAAAAACATTATATATTTTGACGGAACTGCGTTACAAAGGTTTTCACTTTCCTAATATAGAGAAGACATATAAATTTCCCATCTTAGTCTAAATTATAAAGTATTTCTCATGCCTTCTTAGCATGCCTTCATGGTGTAGTGGTCAGCACGCTTGGCGCGTATTCGAGAGAGTCCGTGGTTCGAGTCTGGCGAGGACATTGCTCATTTTTCATGTCTCCTGCTTCGAAATAGCCTAATGACTCTACAAAATGTATATTCTTGTAGTATCCCATAAAAAGTTTCGCTGTCCCACCTGGGCCATCTCTATCCATAATCTGTACTGATAAATCATACTAAATTTTAAAAGGGCCAACCATTAAAATCTGAACCCTTCCAGACTTTTTTATAGGACATTAGTCTTTTTATTCAAGTTAATATAAATAAATTTCAGTGTGTTTTCTAATACCTATTATAATAAAAACAAGCTGAATGTATTTTGATGCAGAGTGACCTCCAATCTTTGAAACGTTTATTTTGTTGAAAATACAGGTACTACATCAAAATAGGATATTGCTGAATGCCGCTACTGTTTCCCCTTCCCCCCATTTCCATTTCACGGCCTTTTATATCTGAGTGTTTCAGCGTAATTTTGAGATTTTTGGCAAAATCATTGGATTATTTTTATTATTTTTCCTAACAATTGCTATAATATAAATAACAGAGAATTATTGAAGTTAAAATATTGATTATTCGTTGCGAAAAAACGACTTTTCAGTTGAACAATTTAATTAATAACTTATCATTGAGGCTGAAAAGATGAAAATTTAAAACAAAAATCGATGTTTTTTAAAATAAGATTTTATTTAAAACTCATACAAAAATCAATGAACTAAACGTAGAAAAATAATTTATCATTTAGTTTTAATGGGACCTAGAGACTAAATAATTCATTTAACAAAGTCATCTATAATTTTATATCACGAATAGTAAGAGCGTAGTGTCTAAATAACGATATTTATTAACGAAATTCCGTTGTCGAAAGTTTAAGCTAAATATAAGCTTCATAAATTTTTAAAAGAGCTCTCCGTGCTTTTATTATTCGTAATCTAAAATTGTAAATACAATTTTGTAAAGACAATTTTTTAATCTCATGTTTCCATTAAACTATATAATAAATTATTTTCTTTCCTTTTAGCTCATTAATTATTCTATTAATTTTATTTTATAAAAAAAATTATTCATCTCCCATTAAAAAAGTTAGTTAATTATGTTGATGATAATTTTTTCTGTTAAAAATTATTAATTTTATTTATTTTACTGTCAATTTTATTTTATAAAAAAGTTTTATTCATCGCCCATTAAAAAAATTAGTTAATTATGTTGATGATACATTTTTCTGTTAAAAAATTTTGTGCTGGATTAAACAGTGCCAGACTGAGGCACGATTTAAAAACCTGTACAATCGACTCCTAATTAGATGAGGTAATACCAGGTATTACCTACGTATTGGACGTAGAAGATTAAATCAAAAGTACGTTTAATCCGAGGGCAGTTAAAATTATAAGAAAGAGAAACAACGTATTATAATTGTCGGAAAAATACTAGTAGTGTGAAAGTGAGAGTTCAGGGGCAGGATCTCAAACTCGCAGGCGGTGCGCGGTGCAA
>KK119523.1:316381-329969 GCA_000611955.2 Stegodyphus mimosarum | reverse complement strand
ATACTGTGAAGTCAAGGAAGATCATTCAGTGATTTTAGGAAGGCTTATTGACGCAGTGGTTTAGTATATGATATACGCCAAGTCCTCCCTCCCCAAAACAAAGTACATGTTAATTTAAAGACAATTTTGTATATTTTCTACTAAATTTAAATAAATATTTTGATGAAATTATTTTGAAAATAAAAAAGGAGGCTCATTCGGAAAGCAAATAGTCACAGATCCGGAAAGCAAATAGTCACAATCTTTATTGATGGATCAGTCACAGATCCATCGATAAAGATTGGTTTCTTTATTGATGGAAACCCGACAAATTATCATTAAATGATGGATCTGTTTACTGTAAAGTTACTGTTTCGAATTGTGAACCCATTTGTTTAAAGAGTTATTAACCTTTTGATAATCATCAACAAGCTCAGTTCTCATTCAAGTTGTGCAAGCAGTGGCTGCGTTCATACACAATTCGCATTACAAATTTACAACTGACAGATATCGCTGCTATTTGGGACAGTGGGGTTCTCTTTGGTTCTCCTAGGCACTCAGACCCTTAAGGTGGCGTCCACACGACTACGCTAGAGACGTAACTGACACAACAAAACGCACGTCGCCGGCGAAAAGTCGTCCAAACGAGCATGCGAGCGAAGTCTGCGTTTAGCCAATAGAATTATTGAAGAGAAAAAAAATGTGACATTCGCAGAAGGCTACAAGTTTAAAATGCTCCGTCTTGCTGTTTCGTAGTTGGGTCAGACGAATATCACACTCGATTCGTTTTATAGTGAAATTTTGTTTATTAAGCAATTTAGCAATTCAGATAATAAGATTAAACAGTTATTATACGCACAGATCCGTTTTATGCAAATTAAGGTTTATAAAATTTTTTGGTTGTTAAGATTTATAAAACTGTGAAAATTTTAAAATTAAAAAATTTATAAAACGGTATATAAAGAGAATTAAAGACTTGAAACACCATCCGCCATATAATAAAATCAACTTCAAATTTTTTAATCTTTCCCCCATCCATTGGTTTGCTTATTTATATATGGTAAAGGAATCTGTGTAATAAATAAAGTGTTCTCTAATTTGATTATTCTGCATACATTTTTACACGAATAAATTAGAAGAGAAAAGTTCATCCAATAAAATTTCTGAAGATATGCTGTTTTTAAATATTTTATCACAATGAGACGTTAGCCCAAATGCTGTTAAAACGTGTATGCGCATATAAATGAAAAAAAAAAAAAGATTGGGAGTAATATAAAATCTGAAAGCTTTCAGATTTTTTTCTTTTTATTATTTCTTATTTTTATTTATATTTGAATTTAGAATAAGATTCAAATTTTGGGCAATTTATGTAAAATTATGTGGAGAATAAAATATGCAATGAGGTAAAAATGAAAAAATAATTTTTTCAAGAGATGCATATATATCATTACATAATGGGATTATGGTTCCTATTCACAGTGCGCATTTTTAAACTAAATTACAAACATTAATAATAATAGATAAAATAAGAAATGTAAACAATAACAATAAATAAAAAAAATAAAAATAAAATTATTCATTATTAAATATAAGAAACACGTTACAAAATGAGAAAAGCTAGCTTTAATTTACAATTGATACGGGTGAGGTTCGAACTCGCAACCTTTTCTTTTGGAGCCCAGAACGCTGACCACTCAGTTACATGGGACATCAACTCAGCTATATGTGACATGAAAAATAAAGAAGCAAGTAGAAGTCACAGCAAAGCTAATTTAATTAATATTCATTAGATATGTACCGTACGATTTAAGCTGTAACTGTCCTCGAAAATTTCGGAAAAAAAAAAAAAATATTTTATTAAATACTCTTTCACAGTCAACTGCTTTATTTTAAAAGTTGTTATACTGCTGAAGTTAGTATTTGGTGTATTTAATATTGAGATATTTATAGAGCTTCTTGTTACACATGAAACAACGAACATTTGTAATAATTAAGAATTTTATAAGGCAAAAAATTTGATTTCGTAGAATTATGTAACTTATTTACGTTCCTGTTACTTACGGTGTTACATACAGGTGAAGCATATGGATATACTGGTCGGGTGATTACTTTACAAATATACAGTTTTCCCCCTTAATAAGGATTTGAAATTTATACCAGTCTATATGGTTTGAGAGAACTGAGGAGGCTATAAACACTGCTGATGCTATTGGCTGTTCGTTCACGTCGCGAGCGAAAAAGTGGAACATGAACGAACTCAGTTTTACGTCCTCTGTGTAATGCGAATTTACGCCGGCGAAAGAAAAATTAAGGCAACTATGTTGCGAGCGTACTGTGACATACTGTAACAGCAAATGGATCATTAGAAAAAAACAAACAGCTGGTTATTATTAGAGACTTCCTCTTTCGGACTAACTTAAAGAAACTCATTTTTAGGGCCAAGGTGGAAACGATCGGCGATGGAGATTGTCCTGAAGGCTAATGGGTCTTTATCCACTAATGCTTTTATGATGCCGACTTGTTTACGGGTGTTCGCCTGGTCCTTTGTTAGAAGAGACGAAGCAGGGGAGTTGAATAGCTATGTAGTCAGAGAAAAGGCTGGCGGAAAGCTCGGTCTTTCCCTTCTGTAAGATATAGCAATGCAACGATTTACGCTATTCATCTAATATTTAACCACGAATGAATTTGTTGTTAAGATTTAAATAAATTTAAAAAGACAATCCTGTCTTGCTATTTTTCCATAAAAGCTCGGAAACGTTACAGTACTCGTGTGGACGGGCCTTTACACTGTTAAACGCTCCAACCCTTGGAGATGAACCGAGAAGGCTAACTTCTTCCCAATCAGCTCACGGGTATAGAAGCGCATATTTGGGAAGAAAGAATTGCTTATTTTAGCAACCGTCGAAGGGTTAATTATTTTTCATTATTACTATATAAAGATTTATTTATTTCAGTCACTACTCGAGAAGGTGATTTTAAAAAGAATTTATAAAAATTATTTCAGTAATAAAATCATAGGTTATTATTCATTTTTTAGCGTAATAAATGTTTTTAAACATTTCTGACTTTTTTTGAATTTTCATTTTCTGTGAAAAGGATGTCACAGAAATTTAAGTCTCAAAACGATGGCATAAGAATTAACTAATAAAGGTGAATAAAATAATCAAATTAAAAATTCGGAATGGTACTGATAAATAAATAACTGGTTAATTAATTAATGGCAGTAATTAAAAAATTAAATTAGAAATTCGGAACAATTTATTATAACTCAGAGAGTTCAAAATTATAATTTTGGGGTATATACATAAATATAATCATGCGCTGAAAAATAACTAATAAATAATCATTTATAAATAATTACATTGTTGCCTATATATAGATTTATAAATACTAAGTTATCATATAAGTTTATGAAGATGGACTTGAAAAATGAAAGACTATACCAGCTGAGAAAAGATATTTCCAAGCTTGAATATGCCGATGGAAATGTACAGAATTTTGTTTCCCATAACAAAACATTACGAAATAACATTTTTTTCTCTATTTAGAGGATTAAGCGTGAAAAATGCGAAAATCACTATTAAACATTATTATTATCACACCATTCTGAATTCAAAATGATATCGTTTTTGATTCTGTGTTACTTTGATAGACAGGCATACGCAGATTTTGAAGCCTTTAAAATTTCTCAGTTGATCTCCCGTTTTATTTTCCTTTTGATTTCACACTGACGTGTTTAGAATGCATAACATACTGTTTTAAGGGGCAAATATATGTTGAAAGAGAAAAACAAGCATTGCTAACCAAATAATGAAATTTGTGCATATTTTACTTATCTGCATTTGTTTTCCGTTATAAAGAAAATACCACAGTAATCCTTGTCGGTTAACACATGATTGAAAACGTAAACAGGAAATTCGGATACAAAATAAAATTTAATAAAACTCACATGTCTTAGATAAGATGTAATATATCTTCACCATTCTTCTTGCATTTCTTAGAAGATTACTTGGGATATCTTTCTCATCAGAAATGTTTCATACTTTTTAAAGCCGTCATGGTTTAAAGACAGTTCGTGTCTTGAATACTAACCAACTAACTCAGAGTATCACATACCCGAATCAAAAGTTTTATATCTTTTATTTAATACGTTTCTCACACCTTCCTTAGCACTTGACTCGAGTTCTCATCCAGGTGTACGAAAGTTTCTGATTCTGAGGTATGCAGAAGACATTTTTGAGATGTTCAGTGTTAGTGTTTCCTATTCCAATGCACACAGAATTCTAAGCCTACATCGATTTTGCTCCAGCAAAAGGTGAATTTGTATATTTCGTTCTACCAATAATTCGAAGATATGGAGGGATTTTATTGAACAAAAGTTTTTTGTACTTCGGCAGAGGATTAATGTTGCTTGAAAGCAGCTCATTTTAGCGATTGCGGTTTTTATTACTACTACTACTACTATTATGACCGTAATCCCCTCTTAATATGAGCTGGCTTAAGGCGAACACTAAATTAACAGGAATTATGTGGTGTTTGCGGCCATCATCCCTGCAAAATTTTCGATCCCGATAGCGATGTACATGATCTTAAGAAACGTTTATCGGTTTAAAACCAAGAATACATAAGAAGCATTCAAAAACAACCGTCAGAGCAGGAATATACAATACTTGAATTATGTCAGTGTTCAGAAATCATGTCAGTAAATCGTAAGACTAATTGATTGTTTCGGACAGGCTGTGCGGAAGTGTCACTTGCTGTGTATAACTACACCTATTAGAAAATTGGCACGGATGATGGGCGCAAATACCACTGTGAGAAAGTGCCATGGCGCAGGTGTCACTTCACCCCATAAAGTCAATGTTTGTATGAGGGGATGGAAAACGAGGAGAAGGATGGTCAACAGTTATTTTCAGATAGAATTAAATCAGGAAAAAAATCATGAATGTTTTTTTGATAAGGCTATTTCGGCACATCAACGGGGTTGTTTGTACGGGGATTTTCATAGTATTCCCATGTATAATGTGAATGCGAGACGTATTTTTCATAGAAATCTTCCAGGAAAGTCCTCGTGTCCTTTGACATAGTCCACTCAAACACTTGAAACTTTTTGTTTCATGAAGATCTTCTTCGTCTTAGGCAGACGGCTATGCGTGTCTAACACTAAGAAAAATCTTCGAGCTATATAAAGGAGAAATGCTGCCGTTCTCTTAGGCACACCATCTAAGAAAAGGGAAGCTTTCGTGAAGGATTTTCTAAGGAAAACCGTCTCTAACTGAGTTTTGAAACTAATGGATAGATACACACTGGCCAATGAATTAGAAACCTTTGAGATTTTCGTTTGAATGCGTGATGAAGTATGGGATTTTTTTTTATTACGTGGGTTATACGTGGTTAGAATGCTAGTATAATTAAGATGTAAGAGTGCTTTTCACGATGAATGAAGTAAAATTGGAAAAACAAAAGATCTTTCACCGTTTGAAAAAGGGCTTATTGTTGGTGACCGTTTAGCAGGGGCCTCGATTTCGAAGACAACAAATCTCACTGGGTTCTCAAAAGCAGCGATATCAAAAGTTTTCAAGAGTTGAAGTCAGAATCCACAGTCCTTCTCTAGAAGACATAAATGCGGCTCGAACGCAGTTTTCCAAGAAAGTGATCGCCGTCTTCTCCGACGAATCGTACGGCAGAACAGAAACTCTACTGTGTTTCAACTGACACAAATTGTGACCCAAGGCTCTTACCAGCAGATTTCATCTCAAACCATGCGCAGTTCTCTGCGCATGGTCACGAAAAAAATCCCTTTTGAATCCATTTAAATCCATTTTACAAGTCGCTTTGGATGAAAGAGTCCTTTATTCTGTCAGTGCGTACAGACGCCACGTAAAAAATTGTCCAAAAGGTTTCAGAAATGTTCGAAATGGATATTTCCGTTCAAATATGATACCGGAATGTTTTCGCGATTACTATAGTTTCTTTATTACGCACAAGGAAGAAATTAATAAAACTTATGAAAACATTCTATGTTTCAGAGAAAATTTTCTAAGTTCATCGAAACGTAGTTATAAAGAATGATATCTTAGTTCTTTTCTCTTATATTTTAAATTTTCTTCGACGCATGAATAAAAATGTGTATATTTGTATGTTAAAAGTTATAAACTTCTTTATTTCTTATTAGTTTGATGGCCTTTAGTAAAAATTATCTTCAACAAGGACGGTAGATAGTCATCGGTCAGTCGTGTTTTTTTTTAAGTAATTTTCAACTACGAAGAGAGGTTGTTCACATATAAACGCGTTCCCAAACAAATTGATTATTCTTAATGAAAAAAATTCGTAACTGGTTTATTTTTTGACAGAAATACGAATAAAAGTTAATCAAATCTGTATCTTTATATCTTTGAATAAAATTTATATCACACTATAAATTAATTAGCTTCATTTATTGATTTTATGTTGCGTTATTCATATTCGTTTTTAATGGTAATGAAAATAACGTAAACTCGGAATTTAAATAACTGAAATCTTTGCAACGCTGTATTTCCAACAAATACGAACATTAATGAAATGTATTCGCGGGCCGCATTTTGCTTAATACAGACGCACCCTAACCGCCGCCTCAAGTTTGAAACTGCTGCTATACATATACACTATTTGTTAATTAATTAAGTATTCGACAGCCTTTTGCGACGCGAAACCCTTAGTGATAGCGATTTGGGTGACGTAAATCATCTTTGATTTTAACTAATTCTTACGCTTTCTAATTTATAATTTTATAAGATTTTCAGAGATATATAAAATTATGTGGGGGTAATATGCAACAGACAACAGCAATAAGAAAATGCAGAAATATAATAACTTAGTAATTAATTAAATAGTTAGGAGCTTGTTAATTAATTCACGCTCAGGCAATTGAACTTATTTTAGATGATGTTTCTGAGATTTATTTGTTAATACATTTAATTCCACTATTTTGTGAAAGAAGGACATTTATATTTCATATTATTTAAGGAATAAAAGATTTAGATGCTAAATACTATTCGTAGAATTAAGAAGCTTTTTTTTAACTTCATTCTCATTTTTATTCATTACCAAATGATGCTTGTTTTATACGGAAAGCAATTTGAAGTTATAAGACTTTCTGTGCTGTAGGAAACAACCAAATAAGTTTTAACACCAAGCATCTGAATTATTTATTCTACATTCTTACGGTGCAATATGATTTATTCATGCATCATTCTATGCATTTGTTATTTTAACTTTGAATTATTAAGCTAAAATGCATTTAGAAAGCGCAAACAATTCTAAATATTAAGAATAAAATTGTGATATAAAACAACATAAACAATCCCAAACGTGTTACTTCTATTCTATAATTTTTGCAAGGGGTTTGCATATTTTAGCAGGGAATCGAGAGCATTTTTATGAGCTGTTTTATAAGAGCCTATTCATAAATAAAACATTTAAGTAATTTATACACGGAGAAACAAGTTATCCTAAAAAAGAAAGAGAAAAATTCAGTATACTGTGCTTTTTTTCATCTTTATTGCACGTGTAATTTACTGAAAATGTGTGCTTTTCCTTAAATTATTACTGAATAGCCAACAAATGGCGTTCAACCGGGATAGCGATTAGTGACTCTGACTGCCGTACCGAAGGGCACGGATTCGAATCAGCCGAAGGCATTTATATTTACAGATATATATTATCTGGGCGGATGGCCGAATCTAAATATGCAGTAAATATGCCGAAAGTCTTATGGAGAGGTTAGTGGTAGAATAGGATGTATGGGAGACCCTCGGACCCGTTCCCCGGGCTACTCTACCTCAAAAGTGGTTCAGAACTGAGCTAAATTCGGGCTGTCACCTACGCTTTATAAGAAAAAAATCGACGCTACAAGAAGGAGTTGTCCGATGGAGACAAATATTGGTGGATAGGAAGATCATATACAGAATAGAAAACGATTAAAATTTCAGAACAATTGAATGATTTATTTTAGAGTTACATAGTTACAAAGTAACGAGCTGAAAAAGGTGTTGACCCACCTCTAGCTTGGAAGCAAGCTGCCACACGGCGTACATAGACTGTTTCCTAGTCTCCTGCGGTATTTCTCGCTAAATTTGCTCCAATGTCGGGCTAAGTCATTTACAGTCTGTGGTAGATGCAGTCGCCTTTCCATCATGTCTCGTACATGCTCGATGGGAGAGAGATCTGGCGATCTGGCTGGCCAAGGAAGTATTTAACAAGCTGCAAGACAGTTTATAACAAAATGTGCCGTATGTGGTCTGGCATTATGTTGCTGAAAAATAAGGCCAGGGTACTGCAAAAGCAGCGGTAGTAAAAGAAGTCTCAGAATGTCGTCGCCGTACCGCTGTGCTATAAGTGCGCCTCTAATGATGACCAAAGAGGTCTAGCTTTTAAGGGAAATGGTACCCCAGACCATAAATCCTGGTTGAGGGCATGTGTAGCGTGCAGTAGTGAAAGCAGGATCGGCACGCTGCTCTAAGCGTCTGCAGACACGCCCAGACGTCTGGGTGTCTTAGGCACGTCTTACCACAGGAGACCATAATATATTTTACTTTTGTAGTGTAATCTTCGATGATAGTCACGACACAGTTGGAAGCGGGATTTGTCGCTGAAGACTATACGTCCCCAGTCAGCATCATTCCAACCTCACTGAGCCAAGCGCCACTGCAATCTGGCTCGACAGTGTGCAGGCGTGAGGTGGCGTAACGGTCGGTACAAGCGTAGATTTCGTTCTATCAGCCGTCTGTGAATTGTCATGGTGGACACTCGTGTGCGGGTCGCACGTCTGATGGTTGATAGCGATTAATCAGGCGCTGTGGCGGCTGATCTGAATCAATCTCTTTGTGGTCCTAGGTCGACAATGCCATCATGTCGCTGAAATCTGCCATTGTCCACCCAGTCTTGCCAGCATCTTCTAATCGCTTCAACTCATACAACGACTGGTTCTCCGATTTGCCCAATCTGCCTCTTTCAATCCAATGATACGACCTCTTTCAAGCTCTGAAAGTTCTCTTAATGAACTCGAATACTGCGGCGAGGCATTTTTTCAGTCTTTGAAACGTATCCTAACTCGCAACTGTGCATCGGTTTTTTTTTGTTATAGAGTGTACATGGTGCTCAAGGCTTATGCCAACGACAAGCCCTTATGACTCCTTGCCACAATGAATGTTGTGGGCTTGTGTTGACCATTGTCAGACAAGTGAGACCATGTGTTGCCGACACGGCAATCAAATCGCTGATCAGCTAGCACGAGAGGCTGCAAACAGTATTTTAACATGAATTATTTCCTTGCTTAATCCAATTTCTTTCTTAAAATCTCATTTAGAAAAAGATGTTATGTCACAATGGAAATTTTTATCGTCACAAGAAGTCACTGGAGGAAGAACATTTACCTTCTTACCCATCCCGTCACGTAAATCAGTTTCCACAAATAGTGCAGTGACTTACCTTCTGACAGCTCACGGACCTTTTGTGCCCTACTTATTTCGTTTCCGGCTACATGCATTTGTGGTTTACCAATACATTAGACCACTACTTGTTTCAGAGTCAAATAACCAAAGATATACATTTTTGGCCCTATACAACGAACTATGCTCGTGAGAGGTTTGAGCAGATTCTCAGGAATAAATCTATTTGCCAAAAGCTCCAAACTCTAACGAACTATCTTATTATAAACAGCGACAATCTCAAAGCAGTATATTTCTCATTTTTAGTCCAAAGGGATTAAAAGCTCCAAACTCTAACGAACTATCTTATTATAAACAGCGACAATCTCAAAGCAGTATATTTCTCATTTTTAGTCCAAAGGGATTTTGTGCCTGAAGGACTATTGTTTTCGTTTTGCGATTTTGCGTTGGAAACATTAAAAGTCTGAATGACTTTCCAAACAGTTACCACCAAATCTTGCAGCCGTGCATTATATTTAAAGAAATTAAATGATGAAGAATCTGCATAAATGTATGTATATTTCTCCAAATGTGATAACACGACGGTACCTAGACTTCCTTGTCATTCCATGGGTCTGGATCAGCCGATGTTGGCGTTGTAATTTGTCGTGCGACCGGATTAACTATTTGGTATTTAGCTTCGACCCTGGAACAATATCGGCAGTTTTCTGGGCAAGGTTTTCTAGACAAAGCGTCAGCGTTTCCATGCGATGATCCCTTCCAATGACGGATAGTGATGTCATATTCCTGGAGTCTCTGTATCCACCTGTCTATTTGACCATCAGGATTCTGGAAATTTAAAAGCCACGCCAATGATGCATGATCCGTGCGAAGCAGGAATTTTCTGCCGTGTAGATAATGATGGAAATGCTCTAGGCTTTGACTATGACAAACAATTCTTTTCTGGTGACACAGTAATTCCTCTCCGCTTTAGACAGGCACTTGCTTCAGTAAGCCAGTACACGTTCTTGGCCCTCTCTTTCTTGGGACAGAACAGCACCGAAAATTTCATTACTCGCGTCCATGTCGAGAATAAATGGTCTATCGAGCTGAGGATACGTCAGGATTGGAGCAGATGTTAAAGCTTCCCTCAGGTTCTTGAATGCATCCTCACATTCTTTTGTCCCCAGGAACTTTTGTTTGCTCTCTGTCAGCTTGTGAAGGGGTCTTGGGATGGAAGAAAAATTCTTCACCAATCTCCTATAGTAGGGGCAAAGTTCTAGAAAGCTTCTCAGCTGGTGGACATTTTCGGGACGTCTCCAATCTTTAATTGCTGACACTTTTTCAGGATCCGTGCGCACATCTTCAGCAGAGATGACTTGTCCGAGGTAAGTCCCTTCCTGTCTGAAGCATTTGCATTTAGCGTGACTCAACTTGAAATTGGCTTTTTTCAGTTTCTGAAGCAGCTTTCTAAAATTTTCCAGATGTTCTTTGAAACTGTTCCCGACGATGATGATGTCATCGAGGTATATCAGACAGGCTTTGTATGAAAGACCTTTTAAAACAGTCTCCATTAGGCGTTCGAATGTAGCCGGCACATTACATAGTCAAAACGGCATCACCTTGAACTGCCGAACTCCTTGTCCAGTAGTAAATATCATCTTTTCTCGATCATCGGGATATATTTCTACCTGCCAATATCCACTCTATAAATCAAATGTCGAGAACTACTTGCTTCCAGAAAGAGTGGCCAGAATATCGTCAATTTTAGGAAGAGGTTAACTGTTTTTCATCGTAACCTACAACCGGTGATAGTCAACGCAAAATCTGGTTAAACCGTCTTTCTTCTTCACCAGAAAGATGGGAGATGCCCAGGGACTTGCTGAAGGCTCGATGACATTGCTTTCTTGCATGTCCTTTAAAAATGTTCGTATCTCTTCCTCTTTAGCAATCGGCAGACGTCTTGGACGTTGCTTGACTGGTGGATGATGACCAGTATCGATTCTATGTTGAGTCAAACTGGATGGACCCAGGCAAGAAGACCAGCTTTAAAAAACATCTTGAAGATCTTCAATGACACGCTCGGCAGCATTCCTTTCTTCATCGTTTAATTGCGCATTCTTCAATAACTCCGATGTAATGCTGTCTGAAGACATGGTTTCTGGCATGCTACTTTTTCTTTCAACGCTGGTTACTGGAGTACATTCTGAAACCTCTTCACCTTTCTTAATAACTCTCGCCTTGTCAGTTACATTGGCAACTCTCACCAGAATAACGGTCCTCGACAGGTCGACGAGTGTTGTACTGTGTGTATTAGTACTCCTTTTGAGGTGTTAGAATTCTTGGGATATTCAATGACGCCGTAGCGGAAATTTGTATTTTCGGCTATGGATCCAGGAAGTAAAATTTTTGTTCTTGCCGGTATTGTGATATCGTCTTGAGCTATGATTTTGTGAATAGATTTCACTTCTTCATCATTAATCCCTAATAAGATTATGTCCTCAGAGGCAGAATGCAGTCCGTTATTTTTAAAAGTCCAAGGAAAAATTGTATTTCCGAGAAAGTCCAATCTGAGTATGTAAGGGTCTGTAATTTCTACTACATATGCCGTGTGATGGTAGGCGGCACTTCCAAACGTAATGTGAACATTTAATTTCCCCTCTACATCGATATTCTCGCCGGACACAGTCTGGAGGGTAACGCAGGGCGGCGTCCAGATGAGTTTACCTTCGAGTTGTTGAGCCAAATCTTTTCGGATGATGGTAACATTGGCTCCCGTGTCGATCGCCATATTACAAGGAACTCCACTGATGATCTTCATGATATCTTCATGAACTCCACTGATCTATCTTCATGTATCTTCATTCATTCAATGATTCATAAGTCCATTACTGCCGCCAGTCACTGCAGAAATCTGAATCGCTTTAAAAAGCGACTTTTCATTTTCTGGCAATCTCCGCCCCGCGAGATGGCCACTAATTAGTTTCCCTCCTTGATGGGCACGGTCTTAACATCCGTACCCTGGGGTGTTCTGCAATTTCTTCGTAATTGTCCTTCAGCACCGCATTTCCAGAACTTTACGGTCGGTTTCTTGTCACCTAATATTCCGCTTCAAGGCATTCAGTTCTTGTTAAATCATCTGGGCGAGCAGCCATTTGATCCACTGGTTCTTGGACTTGCGCAGCTCTGATTGGGTGGCGGTCTCTGCAAATTGCTTGCTGGATTTCCTCGAATTTCATGGCGTACACCAGAGCACTTTTTAGGTCCTTCAAATCAGCTATTCGCAGATTTGCAATTCAAGATCGCGGATGCCGTCGATGAAGTATTGCAGGGACAGGATTTCCCTTGTTTCTGTCAGGCACTCCGTAAAGGTGAGATGAGACGGCCTTTCAACATCCGTAGCGAGCTCCTGGAGTGTTTCGGTGGGCTTCTGTTGACGAGATTTTACTTGAAGCCTACTGTAGTCCTTCAAACATTTCTCCCCGAAGCGCAGTTCCACTGCGCCGGATAGAGCTTCGAAGTCTAGTCTCTTGATCTCGGGAAGAGTCTGCAGGATATCCACTGCATTTGTTCTCAGAGAAGCGGCGAGATAACAGGCCTTAGCTTGAGAATCCCATCCATTCGCATCCGCAATTATAGAAAATTGTTTCTTGTTCACTTTCCAGGAAGTCTTCCCATCATATGTCGATAGATTCAGAGAGGGACGAGCAGGTATGGTTAGAAATTTTAAACTATATCAATTGCTTCCTGCCATCGCTACGAATTTCTTAAAAGTATCAACTTCTTTCGCAACTGCAGAAACTTTGTTATCAATTTGTTATTCGATTTGGAATTGGACGGCGGAGACTCTTTCTTCTATTTGTTTTTTGACGGAAGAAACAGTAGTGTGAAAGTGACAGTTCACGGCCAGGAGGCGGATTGCGGATGAGCCCGGAAGCAGGTGAGGCGGTGCAAGTCGGGAGGCGGTGCAAGTTGGGAGGCGGATTGCGGATGAGCAAACTAACTGATAAGGAGGAGGGTTGTAGGAGTCTGAATTTAGCTGATAAGGTGTCGTCACACTTTGATAAGAGATTATCTTTTGTTGATTTTCCAGTGGTAATTTCTAATTTTAGGATTTTTTTTCCTTTGTATTTTTCTTCGTCTTTACTTGGCATATAATGGTTATTTCCTATGTTCTCTAAACGCCTGGAATTTAATGACTG
>KK119523.1:296935-313967 GCA_000611955.2 Stegodyphus mimosarum | reverse complement strand
GGAAAAACCTGATGTTCACTTTATCTAGCCTTGTCACTATACACATAAGAACCACGAATCATTGTGAAGTACAATCAACATTTTAGATACAGTCAATATTGATTCAACTAACTTTAATTAAATTTAAATTAGAAATTTTAAAAGATAAGCGGATTTATGATACATATTATTAGATTAGTCACAAGCATTATTAGTGGAAAATACAATTAAATACCCAAGACCCACATGCCCACTAAGAACAATACGAAAAGTAAAACTTTATGCATATTTCCACGAAATGTGAAGTCTTGTATTTTAGTATAAAACCTGACTAACAAATTATTTCCAATAAGCAGTATACGGATAAAAAGAGTATTCTTATGATACCTTATTAAGACTTAAGCAGTAAGAGAAAGGTAAAGAGATATTCATTAAAACATAATATGAAACAGTTGACAGCTAAATAACGATACATTTCAATATAAATAAAACATTTATAAACATTTTTAAACAACAAATCATCTAAGAATAAATAGATGGGATACTTCTTATCACTTCTGCTTATTCTATAATGATTCAGTGTGATTGGCATCTTCCTGGAAAACATGAGGTTATCGGAATAAATAACGTGATTATCGATTAGAAGAATGAAATCATAGCAGGATAGTGAATCAAATGGTCCTTTCTTATCAGTAAATGACTATGTAAATAAGTTGTTTAGAAATATCCTATCTCACTATATTTCTAATTTCATTGCAAATCTTGGACCCTTGTACTTGGAAGCAGTTATTCTTAACTCTTATAATACTCATGATGACCGAAATATTTGATGATCAGTTAATACTGTCCTATTTTAAAGATTTTCATGACAAAGAAAAAGCTGATTCTATATTTGCGGAACTGTGCACCTATCCTTTCCATCCCGTGAAACTGAATATTTACGGCCGTCAACATATTCCAGCTCGACTTTGTTGCGCCTTCGGGGATGAAGATGGACTCACCTACAGTTTTTCGGGGACATCAATTGCCGCCCAGCCCTGGACTCCTATGCTGCAGCAAATTAAAAGTGAAGTGGAAGCACTCACCCACGAAAAATATAATTACGTTCTACTCAATAAATACCCTACCGGAGATGCCAAGATATCCGCGCACAGAGACGATGAAAGCTCTCTGGACCCTTCCTACTGCATTCCCACACTGAGTTACGGTGCGACGCGAGTGATGCATTTTACAAGAGAGAATTATATGACTCACATTCTGAGTCTTGAACATGGATCGCTTCTAGTGATGAAACCCCCCACTAATGTAATCTGGAAACACGGTATTCCATCCCAGCCCGAAGTGAAGACTATTCGAATAAGTTTGACGTTTAGAAAACTTATATCTCCACAGGTGAAGCGTTCTTCTGATGAAATGGACTTCGGTTATTATGACGATATAACCCCCAAACCGTATATGAATAAAAGGACTTTTCTGCATAAGAAATCACGTTTAGAAGATAATGAGATACTCGAGATACCTCAGGACGATTGGTTGAGTCGGCATTACCAGTCATCACGAAATTATGATGAAGTGATCAATTATTGGTCATTAGAACGGATGTGTCGTCTTTCCATCGTTGTGAGCAGGAATAATAACGTTCGAATTCATATACAGAACTCTGCAGAAAAGAATAATTTCAACTGTGGATCTTCCCTTGAGGGTGTGAGTATGACTCCTGCGACGTGGTATGATTTTATGAAAAAATTATCAAACTTTAATTTCAAGTATTCGGAAGCATCCTTCATAGCCAATAATCAGTTGGCGGTGTTTTGTACAAACGCGCAATGTGTTCTTCAACGAATTTTTAAAAGCTCCTGCGGTGGTTTCCGTCTCGTAGCAGATTGTTTTGAATTAGAGTCATATCAGACCGATAAACTTTTAGATTTATACAGTGAAGTAACACAGACTATCCAAACTGCTCTATTTCAAAATGTGTTACCGGATGAGATACGAAAACGGCGATCAAAATGCCAGCAGCTGGAACATTTAACTAGTGAGCAATGCATGCAGAAAGTTAATAATATTATTTACGAGGAGTACTTAACCAGTCTCAACGAGGTATTTATCTGTGAGGGATGTGCAGTCGATCATCCAAGTCAGCGCCGCCACCCCTGTATAATGGAGACGACTCGGGAAAAAGCTATGAATTATACTGACAAAGCTATGTTGTCAATGAACTTTAAAAGACTTGCTCAAAAACTGTATGTAGACACATGCTGTTGTATTTATGACAGCGATGACTTTTTAAAGAATATTTCGTTGTCAACTTTACGTGATAGAATAGAAAATTTGTGAGAAAAAATTATTTTAGTAAGTATGTATTTTAATAAAAAATGTTTTATTTATATTGAAATGTATCGTTATTTAGCTGTCAACTGTTTCATATTATGTTTTAATGAATATCTCTTTACCTTTCTCTTACTGCTTAAGTCTTAATAAGGTATCATAAGAATACTCTTTTTATCCGTATACTGCTTATTGGAAATAATTTGTTAGTCAGGTTTTATACTAAAATACAAGATTTCACATTTCGTGGAAATATGCATAAAGTTTTACTTTTCGTATTGTTCTTAGTGGGCATGTGGGTCTTGGGTATTTAATTGTATTTTCCACTAATAATGCTTGTGACTAATCTAATAATATGTATCATAAATCCGCTTATCTTTTAAAATTTCTAATTTAAATTTAATTAAAGTTAGTTGAATCAATATTGACTGTATCTAAAATGTTGATTGTACTTCACAATGATTCGTGGTTCTTATGTGTATAGTGACAAGGCTAGATAAAGTGAACATCAGGTTTTTCCGACTGATAGCAAATCTGAAGCCGATAAGAATATCCTAAGACTCATTTTTAGGTAAATAAGTTGTTCTTTGTTGGAATTCTGGGAAAAAAAGCTTAAATTTGGTAAAGTTTCTATCTTCATTTTGGATAAAATAGTAAATAATCTACAGTGGAGCATGCTTATTTTGTATTAAGTTCTTAAAATTAGGAAAATAGTTCTAAGATAGTTATTCTGTACTGAGGAAATAATGCAGGAAAAGTTGGATGATTTAGATAGCCTTTGGAGTTTTTCTCTTGGAAAACAGCAATATTTAGCAACAATAATTAAATTACATTTCTCAAAAATGCATAGAAAGTTCCTATAATGCGAACATATACGTACAAATATAAGAAAATATTATAATTATTTGGGTGTAATTTTGCATTGAAAGGGGATTATTCCTCATTAAATGTGTCTTAGTAAAGAATAGTTAACTTACATGATGAGAATTTTATGAAGAAATTTCTGTATTCGGGGCAGATGGAGGTAAAAATATTCAGAAATATAGCGGAGACTTGGGTAAAGTGTCTCTTACTGTTTCTTTCTTTGGTTCCTTGCGTAACTATATGTATATTGGTAAGGATATATGATGTGTAAAAGTATGGCAGGTGTTTCATAAGATTTCTTTCATAAGAAAATAACTTGGTAAATAAATTAATGAAAACTGACATTTCGCTAATTTTACTTGAAAGTTGTCTATGAAGGCAGAAATACTCGTACTTGGTGCAGAAAAAAGGTGATAAATTTAGCATAGTCGGGGCATTTAAAGTGATGTAGGATGCAATGAATTAGCAAAAACATACCGAATTAAAAGGTATGAAACGTCTAAAACAATATGAAAGATTTCTGTATGTATATATGAAGCAGTGAAAAAGGTTCTGAAATTATAGATGAAAATTGGGAATTCATTCTAAAAATTCGCAATCTATCAAGTTAGCTTAATAGCAATCTAGGTTCAAAACTGAACATTGGTAATACTGAAGAGCTTAAATGCATGTATTCAGATATAAATGATGTAAAAACTTTAAGGAAATACATGAATACTCAGGAAAGGTTAAAGTCTGAAAATGCGAATGAAGAAAAATATTAGAATCAGTCATGGTAAGACTGCTATAAAACAAGAAATTGTACAGTTGGCAAATTAAAACAGTACTATAAAATATAGAGTAAGTAAAGGCTATTCAATGAATTGGGTACAAATAGCAGTTAAAGGTTGTAAAATAAAATGTTTAATTGAAAACTATCTCTATATTTAAGACATTTAAACGTGTATATTTAGCTGAAATAGTAAAATCAAAAGCGTGATTACAACCGAAAATTATAAAAATGGGTTAAAATTTAGAGTATGTTGGGAACTAGAAAGAAACAAAGTGTCAGAAAAGTATAAAAATTACATCTAAAATAATTAAAGTTCATGTATATGGTAAGAAAATATAATAAACAAGTTCAAAATTAGAGTACTTTAAAAATTACGAAGGTTTGAAATGTACGAGTTACATAAGATGTAAGTAAAAAATAGCATCTAAAATTAAATAAAGTCCATATATATGATAAAAAACAGAGGAATTAAGCTAACCTTAAGAGCCTGTTTGAAATTACTAAGGTTAAAACGTATGAAAGTAGCTAAAAATTATATGAAAGTCATGTACAAAGTAGTTAAAAATTAAATGAAAGTCGTGTACATAGTGTGAAAATATAGCAAATTAGTTAAAATTCAGAGTATGTTGGGAACTAAAAACGTCGAAAAATAGAAAAGAAGTTAAAATTTACATGTAAAATTATATAAAAGTTAGGTACATGATAGGAAAATATACGAATTATGTTAAAGTTAGGACTATACTGGAAATTATGAAAGTTAAAATGTATGAAAGTAGTTACAAATGGGATGTATATTATGCGAAAATATAGCAAATTAGTTAAACTTTAGAGTATGTTGGGAAGTAAAAACATTAAAAATAGGAAAGAAGGTTAAAAGATTACATCTAAAATTAAATAAAAGTCAGTGTGTATAGTGTGATAATATAATAAATAAGCTTAAGATTTACGAAATAAATTAAAAATTTTACATCTAAATTAAGTGAAGGTCATGTAAACGATCAGAAAATATCAGAAATAAGTTAAAATATACAATATGTTGAAGATCGCAAATGTTAGAAAGTATGAAAAAAAGATTGAAATTATATATAAAATTAAATGATATAATAAATAGAAACATATATTTCAATAATTACGCTCGTAAAATATAGCAAATAAGTTATAAATTGGAGTACATTAAACATTACGAAGGTTAGAAAGAAGGGAAAAAGTTAAAATTGGATCTAAAATTAAAATCATATGATAAATTAAAATGTATATCTGAATAATTACACTCCTAAAATTTAATAAGTGAAATAAAATTACGAGTATATGGTTAAAAGATATGAAGAACGTCCTGTGTAAAATGAGTAATGTAATTAAGATAAAGGAAAATTAATATGCTCTGATGAAATAAAAAATTGTAAGGCATACGTTAAAACTAAGAGTGCATAGGACATTATAATTCTTGAAATATAACGCAAAAATTAAAAATTTACATCTATCTGTCAGTCATTAAATTCCAGGCGTTTAGAGAACATAGGAAATAACCATTATATGCCAAGTAAAGACGAAGAAAAATACAAAGGAAAAAAAATCCTAAAATTAGAAATTACCACTGGGAAATCAACAAAAGATAATCTCTTATCAAAGTGTGACGACACCTTATCAGCTAAATTCAGACTCCTACAACCCTCCTCCTTATCAGTTAGTTTGCTCATCCGCAATCCGCCTCCCAACTTGCACCGCCTCCCGACTTGCACTGCCTCACCTGCTTCCGGGCTCATCTGCAATCCGCCTCCTGGCCGTGAACTGTCACTTTCACACTACTAGAAACTCTTTCTTCTATTTGTTCTTTTACAGAAAAAACTTTTTTCTTCAATGTGTTCAACTTTATTTTCAACAGCGTCAATTCTGCCTTCCATGGCCTTAAATTTGTTTTCTATTATACAGGTAATCTCTCTTTTCATTTCCTCTTGACCTGCTTCAATCTTTTTTTGACCAGCTTCAATCTTTTCTTGAACAGCTTTCATCTCATCTTTAGCAGGTGCTTGAACAGCTTCCATCCTTTCTTGACCTGCTTTCATCTCGTCTTTAAATGCAACAAAGGTAGACACGAACTGTTCATTTGTTCTTCCATCGCTCTTTAATGAATGACATTCATATAATCCCACTTCTGACACCAAAAATTGGTGCGTGCGTACGTGTTCGTAATGGTTTGAATGCAGAAGTCGTTAAAAAGTTAACAAAATGTATTCTTTTCACAAGAAATAAAACAAGATGCTGAAATATTTCCTGAGAGATATATCTCAAACGTTAAATAGAATTCAATTAAAAACAGAGAAACTAACAAGTAAGAAGCATTAAGTAAACAAACAGTTCGCTTAAAACAATAGCAACTGAGCTGAGGTGTTTTAATTCGGCTTTTATGAGTTTTTTAACTATTCACTAGAACATCCTCGTAAAACCTACTTTTGCGATTTTTCTGGATGGCAACAGCAATTACGAGATATTTATTTATTAAATATTAAATGCACGCTCTCTTTTATTTTTACTTGTCCGACGTAGCTTTCTCTTCAAAAATCGTCTGCTTCGTACAGGAAAATAAAACAATTTTAATTACAAATAAATAGCTAAATAAATACCAAATCTGTAACACTGTGGTCATTTTAAATTATTTTGCGATATTGCTGTTGAACTGAGTTTTATGGTTTAAGTGAGAAGAACGTGATGTTTAATAAATAAAGGTAACACACAAAACGTTAAAAAAACTCCTCTTTGGACGTAATTTAAAATCCGAAACCTTTCGGATTTTTTTTAAATTTATAATGCTTTACCTATCAATGTCATTAACGTAAGTAGCAGCCACGAAAGGGGCTTATAATCTTAATAATAATAGTTTTACTTTTGTAATATTATTTTATTACTTAAAAAAATTCCTCTAAATGAGCCGAAAAAAATGAAAGTCTTTCAGATGGAACAGTTGCTCATTCTGTGGTTTCCTGTAGTAACAACAACAACAGAAAACTCATTGGTCAGTCTTTTCTAAGATTTAATAGCAAAAACCAGATTAATTTAACGTATGAAAAGAATTTTTGTAAACGCGGCTTGGTGTGGTTTATTTGATTATGAACAAGCAAGCTAGGACTATCTGCTAATTTACTATTTCTACTATTTAATAAGCAAAGTTAACACACAGATGATTAATTATAAAAGACAAAAAACAATTTTCTCGCGATCTAAGAGAGCTCAGTACTGATATGATGAAAAAAGGATGAAAAAAGTATCGAAATGTATGCCAACACTTATTATTGCAATGGGAATTCTAAATTTTGTTAAATTAAATAAAAATTCCGTGATTTTGTTGTTGAATTGCAATGGCTTAAGTGTGAAGAAAGTTATGCTTAATAATGAAGATAAAAAGGCAAAACAAATGGGTTAGTTGCAATGAGTAGAACAGCACACTAAGCAGACTGCGAGCTTATCGAGAGCGTAAAAAAACTTTAATAAACCCTTTCGGGTTAACGTAAAAATCTGAAACCCTTGAGATTATTAGTCCAAAGGGGCCTTGTCCCTGAAGGACTATTGTTTTCGTTTTGCGATTTTGCGTCAGTTCACTCTGAATGCCCGTTTCACTTTTGAAATTGTTGCCACTAAATATTATCCCCCTGTATTAAATTTAAAGAAATTAAATAACGAATAATCTGCATAAATGTATGTATATTTCTCCAAATGTGATAAAACGACGGTACCTACAACCATCCAGTTTTGAATAACGTACGTTTTCACCCAAATATGCTCATCTGAAAGCCCAAATTTGGAATTTGTTTTATTATCTATTTCATATTTTATAAAACTTAAACAATTTTTTGATGAACAATATCAAACGATTTAAGAGCGAGCAATGGCAACACTCTACGGGAAGGAAAAAAAAACCCTTTTTATCTCCAGCGCGCGAACTGTGTATCGGAAATTCTAAAGATATGCTCATTTAAAATTATTTTGCGATATTGCTGTTGAACTGAATTTTATGGCTTAAGTGCGAAGAACATGATATTGAATAAATAAAAGTAACACACAAAAACGTTCTGAGCAGGTTTTTCCAGGCAAGGCGTCGGTTTACAGGTGAGGATGCCTTTTGATGATGGATAGTTTTGTCCTCAGAGGCCGAAAACAATCTTTTGTTTTTGAAGCCCAAGGATAAACTGTATTTCCTTAGAAAGTCCAATCCAAGTATACACTAAGTCTTACTAACTAATTTTTTTTGTCTTTTTAGCTTTAATCTTAAGCAGCATTTTCTTTCCCCTTACGCCATATGTAATTTAACAGCAAAATTTAAAAAAAATTTAAAAGTAGCGTAGCGGTATACGTTTAGAATTCTCGATGCAGCGTTAAGTGTTGGCATAACACCTCTTTTTTCCGTCTTTTCTTAGTTCACGATATTATTGTTCAATTTTCTTACTAAGATGGATTTACAAAATCATTCTCTGTCTTTTTATTATTAACGTTCGTGTGTAATTTATTTATTAAATGTCATGTTCTTGGCGCTTACGCCACATAAAATTCGATTCAACGGCAAATTCCCAAACTATTTTAAACAGCATATCTTTGGAATTTGCGACAGACAGTCTCGCATGCTGGAGATACAAATGTTTCTTTGCGTTTGCCACTCCTCGCTTTGATATCGTTGAGTTTTTAATCAGAAACTCGTTAAAGTTTCACAAAATATGAAATGGATAACAAAACAAATACGAAATTCAAGGTTTGGCCTTCCAGTTGCCCATATTCGGGTAGAGGATTACGTTATTCAAAATTTTATGGTTCTGGGTACCGTTGTTTTCTCATAAAGCGAGAAACATGCATACATTCATGCAAATTCTTCATTATTTAATTTCTTGAAATTTAATAGAACAGGGCTGTAATATACGGTGGCAACAGTTTGAATAGTGATTTTCCGTTTATAGTGATTCAACGCGAAATGCCGTTTCGAGACTAATATCCCTTTTGGGCTAGAATATATATATTTATAAGGTCCTTATATGAAAAGAGTGATTATTTTTTATTCGATCGATCATGAATTAAATGCATTCTTATTATTTAAATCAATCCGATTCAGAAGTAAGAAACCAATATCTTTGAGAAATGCATCTGTTGTTTTCAAATAGCTTACTTTATTAATCCACGAGAGAGAGATTCAATTTGAAAGATAATTATGTTACATTTTGCCGCATGGCAACAGAGTCGAATGAAAAGAGAAACGGTGTATTTGTAATGAGTCATCGCAAAACTGCGTTGTGGGACTAATAACCCTATTGGGCTAATAAAGCATTTTGATAAAGAAATTAAGAAGTATAAAAACTCAGTTATCTGAAGCGCTGTTAGTTTTCAGTTTTTATCACCCGTCAACCTTTGCGACACTTGTATAGATAGAATGAAACAAAGAAAGGAGAAGATGTGATATTGAACAAACATTGACATATGTTTGTTCTGCCACGTATTTAGAATAAAAAAATTAAATGTCAAGATGCAAGCGAAATGTGTTTCAAGTAATGCTATATTGTAGAATGTGTAGAAAACATTTTTTTATTAAAAACTACCATCCCTCTTCGTTAATCATGGGATATCACTGTCTTCTTAAAACGTTTTACTTATATACAAGGTGTTCCCAAACGACCGCATAAACTCTGCACAGTTAGATTCCTCGTTGGGAGTACATAAAAACTGCCCAAAAAAGCGTTCCTGTACGATCCATAGTTTACGAGAAAAATACGAAAAACAAAGTATGACGTCACTGCCGGTGCAAGAAAAAAACACTTTATTGGACATATCAACAACAATATTGGCATATCTTTCCAGACGATAATGTTTAAAACGTTCGTCGCGCATATCTGGAACTGGTGTATCGAGACGTAGTGATAACACCAATGGACTTGGTTGCTCGTCTGCATGCTGGTTGAACTTCGGTGGACCCCGCGATGCTGCAACCTGTGATGACAGCCATTCCACGGCGTGCTCAAGCCTGCCTTGACATGCAGGGCGGACACTTTGAACATCTGCTTTAAATTGTGCATATACTGCTGTTGATATGTTCCATAAAGTGTTTTTTCTTGCACCGGCAGTCACGTCATAATTTGTTTTTTGTATTTTTCTTGTAAACTATGGATCGCACACGAACGCTTCTTTGGGCAGTTTTTATGTACTCCCAACGAGGAATCTAGCTCTGCAGAGTTTATGCGGTCGTTTCGGGACACCCTGTATAATACTAACGGAAGTACTCGATGCCAGTTAAGTTAAATTGGGAGTAATGTATCTAACAACAGAGAGAGCGATACCGCTGTAATCCATCTCTAATAATGATGCAAAACATACGATTCATAGTCGTACAATTTTCAATCTGATGCGATATGGAACCCACATAAAAAATTTCCGCAGACCCAGAAAAGAACTGCAGAAATTTTGGTGAGGAGCTATAGCAGTCACTGAGTTAATCGTGAACAAGCACACAAACAGACATTCTTATATATATAGAGAGAGAGATTTAAGTGCAATTAATTTAGGCCTACACCAGTGATGTGTTAACTGATATATTTTAGATACTGAATGTATTTTAAATACACTTTGTTGATTTTAATTACATAATCCCTGAAATAACAAAGAACAATTTGTATATGCAATGATCTTTTGGCTGCTGTAATAGATAAAAATACAGTACGACATTTTATTTTAAATCAAGTTCAAGCATTTTTTGAGTATGCGATATGAATCATATTGCGAACAATTAAGAATTTATTTTTAATACTATATTTTTACTGCACGTAACAGCAAATAAGCTTATAATAATAAAACCAGCTTTTATCTTCGATTTTTATTTCCACTGCCCAATATTATGCTAAATAAAATTTATGGACTTTCGTTATCGATTGCCGATTGTGGTAATAATGATGGAAGGAATTTCTAGTATCCATTTTTACTTCCTTGTACGAAGTAAAAGGAAGTACTGTAATCGCAAAAAGTTTCGGGTATCATATTTCAACGAAAATATCCATTTTGACCGCTATCGAACGCAATTTAACGATGTTTTGTGTTACATCTGTACGTGAAGAAAGAATAAAGGACTCTTTTTCCCCCAAAAAATTATAAAAATGATTTAAAATGGATTCTGAAGAGACTTTTTCGTGGCGTGCGTATGTATGTATCTCGCATAACTCAAAAACGAGTATTCTCAGAACGTTGAAATTTTGTATATAGGACTGGTATACTCGCATAACTCAAAAACGAGTATTCTCAGAACGTTGAAATTTTGTATATAGGACTGGTATAACATGTAGATGTGCACCTCCTATTTTGGTTGCAATCGGCCGCATCAAAAGTATATAAACATAGTATTTATATATAATATCCACTCTGTTACTCGGCTCAGCGAGCTCAGTTTCTTTATTCTTATATGTTTGTAAATTCTGCATTTTTTGCTTTAAAAATGATTGAATTATGTTGTTCTTATCTTCCGGTTCAGGTTTTTATGCCTTTAGCTAACCTGCGTGTTATAGTTCTAGAATATCAATAATTTAAAAGTTGTTTAAGTGCGGCTGAGCCTAATTATTTTGGCCATAGTGGCCATATTTGTTTACATTTGAACGTTAGCAGGATAGTGGATTTGTTGCCAATCTAGAGAAGCTGAGCTTCGCAACAACAAAGTAACGTCTTCTTTTATTATTGCTAATTAAATTATGCTTAGTCCATTCTGGAATTATCATTTAAGTTATTAAATTATCCCATATATTGACTCAGCATAGCGTTCACGACAAATTAAGTCAGATTCTATGCCTTCAGTGTTTTTTTGTCGAGTGAGACCAAAAGTAAGCTTTCAGTTTTGAGCACTGAAATATTTGAAGAATTGCTTATTTTTTTGCGTAGAAACTATAATTTTAATTGTTTTAACTGTATTTGGTGTTTTATGTTTTTCTATATTTTTAAATTTTTAATATAGTTATTATAAGTTTTTATGTATTTTTGCCTTGTCGCGAAGAGAGAACTGAATTACTTGAATGAGAAATATATGCCTAATGAAATTCCAGGAAATAAGTTTAAATGAAAGGCAGGAAAAAAATGCGTGTAATTTAATTCTGTACAAGGAAATCATGTGGTGTACACATCGTTTTTTTTCCTCTTAGCCATGACCAAATCGGTCCTGAAACTGTTAGATAATCGACATTATATTAAATAATATCATGTCTTGTTGTCTTGATTAGTCAGTTGGTAAAAGCATTGAAAGCAAAGCAAAGCCGCAGGTTATGGTTTCGATCCTCGTTCAAAAATGGTATGATTAAAGCAGAAACCATTTGCTTTAGTATTTTATATAATTTAAGACATTGAAAGAGAAGCATGAGGTGACATTAGCAACAGTAAAATTTAGCAATAGTAAAACTAAATAGTAAAACGCTTTATTTCTATTAATTCCTTGTATGAAACAAAGAAAATACTGTAATCGCGAAAAATTTCGGCTATCATATTTTAACGAAAATATCCATTTTGACCGCTCTCGAATCCGTTTAGATGACATTTTTTACGAGACATCAGTACGTATGGGCATAATAAAGGACTCTTTTTTCCAAAACGGATTATAAAATGGATTTAAAGTGAATTCAGAAGGGTTTTTTTTTTCATGACGTATGCACGTACAAACATAAGTACGTACCTATGTACGTATCTTAAATAAGTCAAAAATGATGAACTTTAGAACATTAAAATTTTATATATGGGACTGCTATATTATCTAGCTGTGCACTCCCTTTTTTGTTGCAATCGACAGCACCAAAGATATATATATATATATTAACCCTTTTATCCTCAAATTACCTCCCTCTTACCCTGAAAAAGACTGAATTATGCTGTTCTTATGTTCCGGTTAAGGATTTTATGCCTTTAGTTAATCTGCATGCAATAATTATAGAATTATCCACAATTTAAAAGTTTAAGTGGCGCTAGGCCTAACGAGGCCGCTATTTGTTTACATTTGAAACTCTTAGTAAAATAGTAAATTAAGTCAGCTGGTGTACAAAATTCAGTGCCTTTTTGCACAGTGGGACCGAAGGTTAACTTTCCATTTTGTGCACCGACAATTTTGTCTTCTTGCCGATTGGCCGAACTCCTTGCTTTGGCTTAGAAAGTCTAATTTAATTGCAATTTTTTTTAAAACTTTTTTAAGTGTATGTGGTGTTTTAGGTTTTTTTGTATTTTATAATTTTTAACGAAGATGTTTTATGTATTTTTGCCTTGCCGCAGGAACTGATAGAATGGGATACGTGTAATGAATCTACGAAAATTTTCGTGCACCTTTATACGAAATGATTAAAATGTAATCCATTTGATTTAGGAATTTTCATAATTTATAGCATTAAAATAGAAATTTAAGTTAAAATAATTAATTTTAGCAACACTAAAATTTAGCGACACTAAAACTAAATAATAAAAAGCTAAATAAGGGTATAAAAAATGCTTATTTTTTTCAATAGCTGACGCATAATACGATGCGTTAGGTTAACGCCCTAACAGATACAATTGAACCTTTACCTGTGGAAGAAAGAAAAGAAAAGAATAAAAAAGCTTTACTTACAGAATGTTAAAGCTAAGCATGCAAAATTTGTTACACGATTTCCTTGTACAACCGGGAACAAGGAACAAAGCGCTATTGAACATTGAAATAATGTCCTTAAAACTACGTTGTACTAAGAATAGGCACGATCCCTTTACAAAAATCTTCGTGCATCCTTATACGAAATGATTTGACCTTCGGAACTTTCGGGCTTCTAGCCCCAGGGGGTTGGGCGGGACCTTTTTTTTTTAATACATTTTCTGTTGCGTGGGATCATGATTTATGCTTCAATCTCGTGTAACACCCCCCTTACTCCAATGTTACTCTCTTTTATTCCCGGCTTTACATCCGCATACTGCTCGAAATTTTTTTATGCGTAATATGCGTGAAGGAATTTTGTTCTATGGAAGGGTTTGCTTCCCAACATCCGCCACAAAAGGGAGGTAAAAAAAAAAAAAAAAAAGAATTCCTTCCAATGCTTTCTGAATGGGACAAATTTGCTTGTGATGGATACACTTATTTGCATTTTCGAGACGTGGCACGGGGTGGGTTGGGGGAAAGAACGGAGAAATGGTAAGTTATGCAAGACTGTGGTTCTTATTCTGGGAGTCAAAGGTCGTAACAATATCTTGATTTGCCTTACAGCCTCAACAGACATCATCTATGTGCTTTCTTCCGATATACCAATATTTTTTTATTAATGAATTTATCTCTTTTCCAGATTAAATTCTGTAAAAGGTACGTAGACTGATAATATTATAACTAAAGCTTAACACGTTGGTGGACATTATTTCAGATTTACCAACTTTCTTATCAATATTTCCAATGGATCACCAGATATACTCGGAAACTGAATTTCTGAGAGCCTCAGAATAATTCATTAGAATGCATTGGAATTTCTAAATAATTTATTGGAATTGTCAGATTAGAGCCGAATAATTGCAAGTAAATTTATATTACAACATAACTGGGTAATTTTACAAAAACGTATATTTTCATCGGATGATTTATTGAAATTCCAATAATTGTGGATATAATTCCAATAATGTACCCAGAAGCTGAATTTCATTGCCCCACATAATCAAATAATTCGTTAGAACTCATCGGAATTATCAAATAATTCATCAAAATTGCTAAATAATAGCAGGTTTATAATGCCTGCTATTAAATAGCAGGTTTATAATGCCTGCTAATAAAATTGCTAAATAATAGCAGGATAATTATGCTAAATAATAGCAGGATAATTAATTAATTAATAATAGCAGGACTTATCGTCAAATAATTGGATAGTTTTGAACAAAATTTTACTGTCAGATTAGTTAAATCATTTGAATCATTAGATCATTGAATTTGTGTATAATAATTTGTAAGGTATTTATTTAAATTAACCAGTTATTTTATGTTCAGAATCTCTACTGTCACTTGTCCTTTTCCGTTTTCCTGCCACAATGCAAATTTTAGCTCGCGCGTCTTTAAATGAGGTAGAAAGAGATTATACTTAAAGGGAGGTTTTAGAGCATAAGTGTGTTCCCGCTGTTGAAGGCCGCATTACTAGTTGAAATTCTGCGATAGCATTCTGTCTACGACGCTGTTTTAACCTTGCCAATAATGCCGTCACGCCGGTATACGTTTCAGCCAACTTGCACTCTGTGGAGTCTTTGGCTAACTACAGCTTAGTTTAAATTAAAATTCCTTAACTCTGAGTTTACGCCATAAATGCTGGCTGGTTTTGGTGTATTTTACCAAAAACTGTGAGACTCTACAAATTATTTGATAATTCTTGGAATTATCAAGTAATTCAATGAATAAATAGCTGTATACTGAAGATGAATTTTGTATCGTCCCATAGTTAAATAATTCATTAGAATTCATTGGAATTATAAAATAATCAATGAGAACTTTCGAATAATAGCTGGATAATTCTAAACAGGTTTATATTGTCAGATAATTGAGTAATTCTAAGCAAACGTTTATGTTCAAATAATTGGATGATTTATTGGAATTATCAAATAATTCGAACAAACGACTAGATGTACCCAGAATGTTTTTTAATTTGTATATAAAATTCCCGCGTAAATTCCAGTTTAGCATTTAAAACAGTTTTAAGCTAAAATGATTGCTAGAAACTACTAATTTATCAATTGATTCCCATTACTTGTAACTCCCCTCTGATCGAGTGATAGACGGCTGAACGCTGGTAGTTCGAGCCGGATTCTAATCTCTGGCAACGAACGAACTGGCTGAGTGTGAGTTTTCATAGTTTTATCCATGCATAACAAGAATACAAGCAAATGTTTTGCAGCGATTATTTTAATTTTCTAGTAGTTATTTTTAATTTTGAAACCCTTTCCTTTAAATTCTTGTTTTCAGCCTATAAATCCCTACCAGAATGAGATTTCAGTATCGCGTTTTATGAAGTAGAACCAGCATTTAATGGGAAGTTCGGTCACTTCCGGAGAAGAACTCAGAAACTCTTAGTACAGCGTTTTCTGTCTTCGCGTCACGTCGTTGTTTTGAGCCTATCTTACTACGTTCGGCCATAGTCTTACGTGTCTGCTGGTATTCGTCGGTGATGCTTAATTATGGGCCAACTCGGTTAGTTACTTTTGTACAGTTTCGGCTAAGTTTAGCTAGTTAGAATTAGTTTAGTTCCTTATTTCCTATCTTAAGTTAAAGCCGAAGTGGAGGCTTTCCTATAAGCCTGAAAGAGGCCTTCTGTAATATTTATTTGAGTGAATAAAAGGATATTTTAACCCTTCTTTGGACTTACATTTTATATTTGCCAGAAGACAAGCGAATAGTTGCTAGACACTTCACAAAATTCTAGAGGCCAAGGACACGTAAATTAGCTAGAACTTTATAGCTTCTTAGAAAGTCCACCAGACAGGTGTCCCTTTCTTTAGACAAATAGCTCGCCAGTTAAGTTACTTTAATCTATGAGCCCGAATCCTAAATCTAGGAATTCAACTTGTAGAGACATTAGGTTATTTAGTAGCAGAAGACATGAAAAATATGCAATTCCTTCGCCGGGAATCGAACCACGGACCTCTGAAATACCGGCTCAGTGTGCAGACCAGTACACCACGAAGGCACGCTAAGAATGTGGGAGATATACCTTATATACTCCCCTTTTTAAAGGGCGACTAGGGTTTTAGGGGACCTAGTCGCCAAATCCTGGGTGTGGAGAGTCATCATCCACAACCCTTTTAGTTCGGGCGCCAGTGTAGAGACATTAGGTTATTTATTAGCAGAAGAAATGCAATTCCTTCGCCGGGAATCGAACGACGGACCTCTGAAATACCGGCTCAGTGTGCTGACCATTACACCACGAAGGCACGCTAAGAATGTGGGAGATATACCTTATAAAGTTATCGAACATGAAATTGAAAACGAACTGTTAAAAATGCATTAAACACCCCTTAGCACGAACTCGCTTGAAGCGAACATTCGGTTAACTTAAAAAAAATTTTGGTCCCGCCACCGATGTATATGATTTTATAGGGAGTTTTATCCGTTAATGC
>KK119523.1:262090-296904 GCA_000611955.2 Stegodyphus mimosarum | reverse complement strand
AGTTGATGAGTAGAACAGCAGACTAAGCAGACTGCGAGCTTATCAAGAGCGTAAAAGAACTTTAATAAACCCTTTTGGGTTACCGTTAAAATCTGAAACCCTTCAGATTTTTAGTCCAAAGGGGCATTGTCCCAGAATGGCTATTAATTTGGTTTTGGCATTTTGCGTCGATTAAATTTCTGCGTTGATTCACTTTTCAAACTGTTGCCACCAAATTTTACAGCTCTGTATTACATTTAAAGAAATTAAATAATGAAGAATATACATAAATGTATGTATGTTTGTCGCATTGTGATAAAAGAACGGTACCGAGAGCCATCCAATTTTGAATAATGTAATCCTCCACCCAATATGGGCATCTGGAATCGTAAATTTGGAATTTGTTAGTCCAAAGGGATTTAGTCCCGAAGGACTATTACTTTCGTTTTGCGATTTTGCGTTGAATCACTCTGGATGCCCGTTTCACTTTTCAAATTGTTGCCACTAAATGTTATCGCTCTGCATTAAATTTTAAAAAATGAAAAATCTGCATAAATGTATGCATGTTTTTTTTTTTTTTTTTTGACGTAGCTTTCTCTTCAAAAATCGTCTGCGTGCGTTGCACGGGAAAATAAAAAGGAATTTTAATTACAGTTCTAAATAAATAGCCAAATAAATGTGAAATTCGTAACAATATTCTTTAAAACTTTAACGAATTTTTCATTAACAAACTCAAAGATTTCAAAGCCAGCAATACCAACGTTGTACAGAAAAACATTTTTATCTCCAGCGCGTGAGAGCGTGTACCGAAATTTCTAAAGATATGCTCAATTTAAAATTATTTTGCGATATTGCTGTTGAACTGAATTTTATGGTTTAAGTGCGAAGAACATTGTATTTAACAAATAAAGGTAACACACAAAATGTTAAATAAACGTCCCTTTGGACGTAATTTAAAATCTGAAACATTTCAGATTTTTTTTTTATTATGGATTTCATATTTTGTAAAACTTTAACAAATTTTTGATTACGAAACTCAACAATTTGAAAGCGAGCAATGGCAACAGTCTACGGAAAAAAAAAATTGTTTCTAGCGCGTGAGACTTTGTATCGGAATTCTAAAGATATATTAATTTTAAAATTACTTTATGATATTCCTGTTGAATTGAATTTTATGGTTCAGTTGCGAAGAACATGACATTTAATAAATAAAGGCAGCACACAAAACGTTAAAAGAAACGCCTCTTTAAATTTTAAATAAAGCGCAGCAAAAAGTGTATGTAATTTAACAGACCGTTCAAGGAAGTCATGTGGTTTCCACATTATATATTTAAATTCTGGCAAACATAGGCTAATAATTGTAAAATTAAATGCAATTTTGGTATAAGCGTGTCACAATAATCCTTCTAAATTTCCCAGTCACTATACGGAACGTTAATTAAAAGTCAAAAAGTTAAATAACAAACAGGGAAGCTGCTGAACTGATGACAAAAACATACACAAGAAATTACGACTCAAGTGGTATCAAGTATTTCAGAAACATGATCACAAAGTTCAAGAATAAAATAATCGAAGGGGATCACAGTAGTTATTTACCTTCTTAATTTGTACTAAATCCCCTCTCCCCCAGTTATGACATTTGAGGGAAATCAGGCAAACAGAAAATGATGTTGGTGGTGAAAGTGTAAAAATCACACTAAGATCACATACCTTTTTATGACTGAAAAAAATACCTGAATGCGTAGGATTCAAATGGCCTCCATTTCTTCTTTCTTAATCGTTCTCAAACTGTCAGGCACTCCTTTACTTTTCGGCTCTAAGAACAAAGCTGTCTAAGGGATTACATTAACGCACACATCAGCTTGTTCATGACACCAACATGAAGTATTAGGGTGCCTTTCTTGGCAAATACAGTAACCAGCTTAGGTACTGTAAGACTGGGGTGTTGCCACGCAAAGTGTAGCAGTGAAACAGCTGATCGACAGCAAGAGACATGCAAATTAAAATATGTGGCAATGAGGAACGAAAAGCTTCTTAGAAATTTGTTTTATGAGTGGGTGTTGACGAGCAACATTGCGTTGAAGAGTTTTTAGCTTTCTCATTAAGAGGCTATTGTTTTGCAAACTCGTACCTGCTTCATTGAATTGTAAATCATTTTTTACTGTGGTATTGCGAGTGTATGAAGGATACATACAAGCAGAATAAAAGCAATTAAAATAGAGAATTTCAAGTAGTTTTACATACATAATTTTTCCATACAAAGGCCACTTCTCGCTTTATGCATTGCATGTCCTCGAGCACACGAATAAACTTACTTAAAGTAGAACAGCTTAAGAATTGTTTATTACCCTTCCGCTACCGACTTTCAAGAGAAATGAATATGGATATTGTTTTAAAAGAATCAAGGATGGTTTTATATTATGCGTCTGCACAGATTAAAAAGAAAAAGAAAACTTAAAAATAAAATAAAATAAAAATTAAATTAAATTTAAAAAATCTGAAAGGTTTCAGATTTTAAATTACGTCTAAAGGGGGCGTTTTTTTAATGTTTTGTGTGTTACCTTTTTTTATTAAATATTATGTTCTTCGCACTTAAAACGTAAAATTCAGTTCAAGAGAAATATCGCAAAATAATTTTAAATTCAGCATATTTTCAGAATTTCCGATAGAGTCTCGCGCCCTGGAGATAAAAATGTTTTTTTCTGCACAACGTCGCTTTGAAATCTTTGAGTTTTTTAACCAAAAACTCGTTAAAGTTTTACAAAATAAGAAATCGGTAATAAAACAAATTCCAAATTTCAAATTTGGGCTTCCAGATGCCCATATTCGCAGTAGGATGACGTCATTGAAAATTCGATGGCTCTAGTTACCGTCGTTTTATCACAATGCGAGAAACATATATACATTTATGCAGATTCTTCGTTATTTAATTTCTTGAAATATAATACAGGGCGGTAATATTTAGTGGCAACAATTTGAAAAGTGAAACGGGCATTCAGAGTGAACCGACGCAAAATCGCGAAACGAAAACAATAGCCCTTCAGGAACAAAGCCCCTTTGGACTAAGAAGGGTTTCAGATTTTAACGGTAACCCAAAAGGGTTTATTAAAGTTTTTTTACGCTCTCGATAACCTCGCAGTCTGCTTAGTATGCTGTTCTACTCATTCCAACTAACCCTTTTGTTTTGACTTTTATCTTCATAATTAAACATAATTTTCTTCACACTTACGCCATTGCAATTCAACAGCAAAATTACAGAATTTTTATTTAATTTAACAAAATTTAGAATCCCCTTTGCAATGTTAAGCGTTAGCATACATTTTAATTTTTTCACTCTATTTAACTTTGTTAGTTGGCTAGAAAATTTTTTTTGTCTTTTTGTTATTAATAATCTGTGTGTTAACTTTGCTTATTAAATATCACGATCTTCACACTTTCGTCACATAAAATTCGATTCAACAGCAAAATCGCGAAATATTTAAGAGCGGCATATCTTTAGAATTTCTGATACACAGTCTCGCGCCCTGGAGATAAAAATGTTTTATTTTGAACAGTGTTGCCACTGCTGGTTTTGAAATTGTTGTTGACAGAATGTCGAAGTTTTACAAAATAGGAAATAGACAACAAAACAAATACGAAATTTAAAATTTGGGCTTCCAGGTGCCCATATTTGGGTGGAGGACTACGTTATTCAAAATTGAATGGTTCTAGGTACCGTTATTTTTTCACAGTGTGAGAAACATACATACATACATTCATACAGATTCGTCATTATTTGATTTATTTAAACATAATACAGAGCATTATAAGTGGCAATTATATTTGGAGGCAACAATTTGAAAAGTGATGCAGCGCATTTAAATGTTTCGACAAAAAAAAACCGTTTCGAGATCAATATCCTATTCGGGACTTATGTCCATTTTGGAAGTTAAAGAAAAATAATATGAAATAAAATGCGGAAGCAACTGAATGGCATAAAAGTTCTGATTACAATTAAAAAAAAAAATCTGAAGGCTTTCAGATTTTGTATTACGCCCGAAGGGGCCTTTTTTTTAACGTTTGTGTTACCTTCACTTATTAAATATCACGCTTTTCACATTTAAACTATAAAATTCAATTCAACAGCAATATCACAAAATATTTAAAAAGAGCATATCTTCAGAATTCCGATAAACGGTCTTCCGTCCTGGAGATAAAGACTTTTTTCCCGTACAGTATTGCCATTGGTCGCTTTCAAATCATGGAGTTTGTTAACCAAAAATTCGTAAAGTTTTACGATTTGCGAAATAGGTAATAAAATGAATTCCAAATTTGGGTTCCAGATGCCCATATTCGGATAAAAGACTTTTGATGTTTCTGGGTACCGTTTTTTTTTACAATGCGCGAAACCTGCATACATTCATACAGATGCTTCATTATTTAATTTCTTTAAATATAATGCAGTGCCTAATATTTGGTGGCAACAATTTAAAAATTCGAACCCCGTTTTATAGGAGACGACGCAAAATGCCAAAACGAAATGAATAGCCCTTCTGGGCAAATTGCTGCTTGGCTTTAAAAAACAAACCTGATCGGCAATGTAAATTAATCTTGATGAATGGTATTAAGGAGAATTTTGTATTTTGAGTCACTGAATAAGCAAATTTTTCAGTTTTGAAGAATAATCCCATGTCTTATATCAGTACTGGTTTATAAAGTAATTGTTTCCTAGTTTTTATAAACTATAAATTTAATGCAATATTTTTTCTATCATAGTAGCGTAATGGCCACTGAATTCCAATTCTTTAAACAATAACAGATTCTACAAACTCTTTTACATTAAACTGCAGTCCATTCTTCTCTCATTCTCTTGTTGTCTGAATTTTCTGCATCACACTGCGCGATCATAGGTTTCATAGAACATTCCTCCGAACACGTTAATTAAAGATTAATTATTTTCTTTATATTTTAATATGACTTTCGAGTTTCAAAAATGCATACAAATACAACAGACTCTTCTAATCTGTAAATTTAATCTTTCTACGTAAAGAAGAATGTTAGTTTCTGTGTTTGTTCGCGATTAACTCAGTCATTACTATAGCTAACGTCACCAAACTTTTACCATTCTTGTCTCTAAAATCAGGGATATTAATTAATTAAAAACTCTGAAAACGCTAATGTTTACCCTCATTTTCCCGAGTGGCAACAGTCTCGCACGCTGGAGATAAAAATCTACGTTATTTCTTTATTTCGAGAAGTGTTGCCACTGCTCGCTTTCAAATCATAGAATTTGTTAATAAAAAATTATAAGTTTTACAATGAAGTAAAAATATTATTACCGAACACTAAATACATTATTCTCGATTCCAAAAAATCGTAGGAAGCCATTTCGGCTATTCCCATCTTCATACGGCTTTTATCTGCCGAAATATTAATTAAAAACTCTGAAAACACTAATTTTCGCACTCATTTTTTCCGATTGGCAACCGTCTTGCGCGTTGGAGATAAAAATGCTTTATTCCGAAAAGTGTTGCTATTGCTCGCTTTCAAATCGTAGAGTCTGTTAATCAAACATTTGTAAGTTTTACGAAATGTATACATATATAAAGTAGAATGCGTGTTTGTTTGCTCGCGTTATTGATTTCTGATCAATTAAGATCTATTTTTTTGCCATATTTAATCGACTAAAATTGAATATAGGTGAAATATTTGAAGGAACTTGAGATTTTACGACCATTTGATTAGAAAAACGAAAATCATTAAAAACTGCATGCCATTGTTGTTGATATAATTAGTTAATTTTTCTATGGAAATTATTTATGTGGATTCCATATCGCATTAGACTGAGAAATTTATGACTATGAATCGTATTTTTACATCGTTATTAGAGAACGATTACAGCGGTATCGTTCTCTCTGTTGTTAGATACATTACTCTCAACTTAACTTAGTCGGTATCGGGTACTTCCGCTAGCATGTTATAATTTTATTCATTTTCATGTGTTGTTTATTTTGCGAGTAAATGAAAATTCCAAATACGCTAAAAATGCATGCTTCATCTGCGAGATAACTTCAGCAAGATATCAAAATTAGCTTAGTTTAGGAAAGCAGTTAAATACAAATATTTACACTATGCTTACTGCAAAATTGTCATTTTGGTAATTCTAGTGGTTGGTAAATCTATTAGAACATATCTCATATACCTTGTTTCCTTTATTCTTCTTAGATAGCTCTTTAGTTTTAAAATGATAAAATATTTAAATGTTTGCACTTTTAAATTTGATTTCATGGAGGAGGTTAATAAAAACACGCTACTCAGAAGTCTTCCGAAATATACATGGGATGTCTTAGAAGGACTGAAACTGGTCATTTTGTAATCGCGTGTAAATTCTGTGGGATCTAAATTTTGCTGCCTAGTGCCTACCCTAATTTCTAAAAATTTTTCCATACCTAAATTTTCTGTTGGATGCTTCTCTAAATTCTGCAGCCCGGTGCAACCGCACCAGTTGCACTGGCTTTGGTACAGGCCTTATGTTCAGAGCTGTTATACTGTTTTTGACTACTTAACCCTTTCAGTCCCAATTTATTTGTTTCAACGTAAAGATGTAGCACATGACGTAGAAATTAAAGACGTAGCACATGCTGGCTTTATAATAAACAAACTCACTAATTCTCTATAAGAAGATGCGCGAGACGATTTTCAGAGAAGATTTTCAGATCTCTCCCACATGCGTGCAATTCCCCCCGAGCTTCTTTAAACGTCTGCAGGGACTTATATAACCCATTGGGACTGAAAGTGTTAACTATCTAGTATGCTATTTAACCATCACTCCATGATAACCGTTTTAAATTCTGATAATACTTTGTACATATCATAAAAATTTTCAGAACAGAGTTTTCCCTTTTCGGAAAAAGAACTGGCCTGTCCTTCTAACACGTGGTGCAACGGCATTGACGTTTTCAGACTGTGGTAAACGGTGTTCCAATTACCCTCAGCATTCATTAAAAGTAACGATAATTCCTGATTCTAGTAGTTTTTTTAAGTACCCTGTATTTGTGCTCTTTAGAAAATTAATGAGCAATGACATAATTCTGCCATTCAGATAAATTCGACAAAAGGATTCCCAGTTGTTATCATCAATTATCATCAACTTCCTACTGAATGTTTCGTCGACATTTTTCCATCATACTTATTCAATATATAAATTTAGATCTCAATTACTCGCGGCGATATTCCGAAAGTAGAATTCGAAGTTCAAAGGATGAGGATGAATCTGTTTCAAACAGAGTCTTGATTTTAAAGCTAATCCTAGTGTTATCGCCCTGAAGCTCAAGGGTTGAAATCATAAAAAACATCAGTTCTCAGCGAAGTCGTATTTCCTCATACGACAGCCTAATTCATCACCCACAATCGGACCCGAAGTCAGATAAAAACAAATAAATAAGACACAGTGTCTTCCAAACATTCCCAAACAAGATAGAAAAAGTACAAGTCTTCCGGCGACCTCTGCTTTTATACTAACCAATGACAAGCACTGGGGGGCATTACAAATGGAAGGGGGTCGCCATTAATTTCAAACTCCCCGTAGGGGGGTAAGAACCCTTATCGCGGCGACGAGAGCCACCCGCAATAGCGTGTCCCTTAGATAAGGGCCAAGGCCCGATTTGTCACCGCCAAAAACCTCTGAAAATCAATGCGCGTACTCGACTTCGAGATCAGCGTTGCTAGATTTGGAGACTTATCGCTCAAACTGGCTAGACAATAATGTGGATAACTACCAACTTTTCAATGGATTTCAGTTATCAACTTTTCAACCTCAGATAATTATCAACTTTTCAGTAAGAGATATGGAGGTAATTGCTAGTGATGTAATTAATAAACTGAAAGACATATTTCGGTAATTCATAATGAAGGTTAAATTATTATTCTGAATTCTGCACTTATTTAAAAAATTCAAAAACGCTTCAAGGCTAATAGACAAAGTAAAACAGCAAAACAAAACCTATGAAGAGCAAAAAACTTTTAACAAAATAAAAATCCTGAATGTGATTTATAAAAAGCACAAAGGATGTTTGGACTAGATTAATTATACTTTCCCCCTTTTTATACCGGTCCCGTGAAATCTTCCATAAGCCGAAATATCATAAAATGAGAAAACAGCATAAATTTATATGGAAAGCGGTATAACGATTATCATTAATTTATGTTAGAGGTCTTTAAGATGATTTGCCAAAATGAAATTCATCTCTAATTCTTTGAATTTTTAACTTTTCATTGGGAAATTTTGTAGGGAATGAATGAAAATAGATTGGAGATAATGCATAAAAAAGAAAATCTGAAAGGATTGAGATTTTAACATTAAACCAGAAGTTTTGTTAAGGACTTTTATGCTTTTGTTGAACTCACAGTTTATCTTACACACACACACACACACACACACGCACGCACGCACGCACGCACACACACACACACACACACACACACACACACACACACACACACAGACTCTTTGTTTTATTATATGTAGAGAAGATTGGATACTTTTAGAATTTTCGATGAATCATTAAATGTTGCCACATATTTCCTTTTTATATTGCTGCATTGCTTCTTTATAATAATACATGACGATAATATTTGGTGAGACCATCATTCTATTTTAGTTGCCATACTTCTTTTTATATTTCCAATATAATTTTTTTAAAACAGTGCATAGCGATAACGTTTGGTGGCAACATTTGAAAAGTGATATGGACAAATTGTGAAATTTGACGTTAACACCAACTCTAGAGCTAATAATAAAATAAAAATAATGATAATAAAAAAAAATCTGAAGTGTTTCAGAGTCGCACGGAAGGGTTTTTCAAAAGATTTTTATGTCGCACTCGTTAAACACGTAATCTACCAATCTGCTGTTACACTCACTGCTGCTAATCCCCACGTTTTTTGTCTTTTTAGCTTCATTATTAAGCATCGCTTTCTTCCAATTTACACCACATACAATTCAACAACAGAATCACAAAAAGTTTAAAAACTGCATAGCAGCATAGATTTAGAATTCCGAATACACTATTAAGAGCTGACCTCCATTTTTATATTTTTAGTCTTTTCTCAGATCATCATATCAACAGTCAGCTTTCTTAGTAAGAAGGTTAGTAAAAATATTTTTTGTTCTTTTATTATTGCTTATTTGGAGTATTAACTTTATTTACCAAATTTCACGTTCTTCACAGATTCGCAACATAAAATTCGATTCAAGAGCAAAATCACAAAATATTTGAAAACATCAGAATTTTAGAATTTACGAAGGAGTGTTAGAAGTTGCCATACATATTCGCTATATTACTTCTTAAAATAATTCACCACATTAGATCTTTAAGTAATAGCCGCTCGCATAGCCAACCGCCTAAACTAACATAAAAAGAAGACGTATATAATATTTTTAGGGAGTCCAGCTAGTGTTATTTCGTAAAAATATTGAAAATTTCTAATTAAACGTCTCATTCTAATACATGCTTATTTAAATCAATTCCATTAAAATGTAAAAAAATATTATAGAAAAATATTAAGAACTGTGTTTATTGCTTTTAAATCGTTTATTTTTTACTGAATAACCTTCCAGATTAAATTTGAAAGTATCTTAGGGCTTACTGAATGGAGACATGCTGGCGCGTGGATGATAAAAATAATTTATTTCCGGCCGCGGCAACACATTGATTTCACAGAGCCGACTTTGTTAATTAAAATTGAAACATAAATATCTTATACATTTTTCCGATTGGTTTCAGTCACTCTTGCTGATGATAAAAAACTTTATTTCGAGCTGTGTTACTACTGCTCGCTTTCAAATCGTTTAGTTTGTTAATAAAAAATTCATTAAAGTTTCGCATATGAATAATAATAATAAAAAAAATCTGAAAGATTTCAAATTACGTTCAAAGGGGTGCTTTTTTTAACATTTCGTGTGTTACCTTTATTTATTAAACATCATCCTCTTCGCACCTAAACCATGAAATTCAATCCAAGAGCAATATCGCAGAACAATTTTACAATGAAGCATATCTTTAGAATTTCCGATACACAGTCTCGTGCGCTGGAGATAAAAATGTTTTTTTCTTTGTACAGTGTTGCCACTGCTCGCTTTGAAACCTTGACTTTGTTAATCAAAAATTCGTTAACGTTTTACAAAATAGGAAATCGATAATAAAACAAATTCCAAATTTCAAATTTGGGCTTCTAGATGCCCATATTGGAATGGAAACGTTTAGTATTCAAAATTTGACAACTCTAGATACCGTTGTTTTATCACAATGCAAGAAACATGCATATATTTATGCAGATTCTTCATTATTTAATTTCTTTCAATATAATACAGGGCGATAATATTTGGTGGCAACAATTTCAAAAGTGAAACAACGCTTGTAGCGAATCAACGCAAGATGCCAAAAGGAAGTTAATAGTTCTTGGGCAAACTGCCCCTTTGGACTAACAAAATTCGGAATTCAAAATTTGGGCTCCCAGGTGCCTATGTGATACACCTTTTATTATGATATGTCATTTACAGTGAACCAGTGCTAAATTCCATTTCCACACTAATAACCCCTCTTGGGCTAAAAATACGTACTAACAAGTCACGAAAGACATCTTCTCAAACTGCAATAACAGAGAAAGAAATAACGGTATAATAAATACTCGTACCATACAAATAGAAGTAATATATTGTTACGAAATGTCCAGGTGCGGTAAGATAGCTTCTCCGCAAGGCAGGTTTAGGGTTGCTAGAAAATGGCAAGGGAAGGCAGGGTTGCCACATTTGGCAACAAAATTGGCGATATGCTATAGACCGATGGAGGACCTTCTGAAACGAATTCTTACCGGTTTAGCACAGAATGTTCTCGAACACAAACAAAAAGCTATATAAACCCTGCTGGTACACGGCGTGCGAGTCAGTGAGGAGTCAGTGTGGAGTCAATGCATAGTCTAGTGCCGAGTTGGTCGTCGAGTGCATCGAGCGAGTCTCTTAGTGTATCGCGAGGGAGTGCATCGTCGAGTTTTATCTTAGAGTGTGTTGAGCTCCGGGAACTACTGAATCGAGTCGGGAGTTGTACTCTAGTGTATCATCGAGTGCATCGCAAGTTGTAGCGTGGAGAGTTTCGAGAGTACGTGGAGTTCCGAGAACGACCGAGAAGAGTCGGGATCTGTACTTTGATGCTTTGCCTTGAAGCTGTCTTCACCGGTCGGTGATTGTCTCAGCGCGTTTATAGCAATTCTTCGACGACTGTAAGCGTGATTTTTGAGCTGTCTTGTAAAATACTGGCCAATAAAGTGTGTTTCCATTTTCCGTCAAGTGTCGTCGTCGTTATTCACTCCAAATCCGCGAACCCCTTAACGTACGTAAGAAGAAGCGGAAGAGAAAAACGCAACACTATGTGAGAAATAATTTGATCTTAGAACACTGGAACACTTGAAGGTAGTGGCAGATGCCAAGATGTTTTGAATCGTCGATGGTTCCATAGTGGGAAGTAAAATTTCAGACGTTGAAAACAGGGAAGCCGAAGATCATCTATTAACATTTTTTCTTCACATGAAACCACTATTTTAATTTCTATGAGCCAAAATTTAATATCTTCTGATTAATGTGAAAAAGCTGAAAAGTGATGTAAAATCAGATAACATGCTTGGTTACTATATTGACACATTATTTTCCTATCCTACGCTTGTTGCTGAACAATAAAAATATCCTGCGTAAGCAGTCTTAGACTGTATCATAATTTGTCCTAGACTCTGTCATAATATTCTCCGCATAAAACAAAGGCTGAACTGTTCTTTTGCTTTTCACACTTTTTTTTTCCGTAAAGTTCCTTCGAGTGAATAACTGAATGAGATACTACTATCTTAAGTTTTTCGTAAAAGAGAAGATTCATGAAACTGGAGATGCCTGTATTTTTAGAAGTCACTGCAAGTAGCTAGCTGCCTGACTCGATATAAACATTAGAACTACTTACGCCATTTACAGTTAAACAGAAAAATCACAAAAGTTTTAAAAGTGGCATAGCTCTATACGCTTAGAATTCCAATGCAGTGTTAAGTTTTGGAATACATTTTTCTGTTTTTTTTTTTTTTTCAGTCTTCATCATATCTCAATATTCAGTTTTCTTACTAAGATGGCTTTACAAACTTTTTTTGTCTTTTTATTGTTAACGTTTCGTCTGTTTACTTTATTTATTAAATATCGAGTTTTTAGCTCTTACGCCACATGAAACTCGAGTCAACGGCAAAATCACAAAATATTTAAAAACAACATATGCTTAGAATTTCCGATAGACAGTATCGCGAACGGAAGATCAATTTTCTTTTTTCTGACAGAGTTGCCACTGCTCTCTGCGTTGAGTTTGTTTAACCAAAAATTCCTGAAAGTTTATAAGGTATTTCTCCCGCCTTCTTAGCATGCCTTCGTGGTGTACTGGTCAGCACGCCCGGTGCGTATTCGAGAGATCCTTGGTTCGAGTGCCGGCGAGTGCATTGCTCATTTTTCACGTCTTCTGCTTAGAAATAACCTAATGACTCTACAAGTTTTGTTGAAATAGATAATAAAACAAATTCGAAATTTAAAATTCAGTCTTCCAGATGCTCATGTTCGGGTGGAGGACTATGTTATTAGGAAATTGATGACTTTTAGATACCGTTGTTTTACTACAATGCGAGAAACATGCATACATTCATGCAGATTCTTCATTATCTAGTTTCTTTAAATATTATACAGGGTGATAATATTTTGTGGCAGCAATTTGAAAAGTGATACCTCGCGTTTAAGTGATACCACGCAAAATTCCGTTTTGAGACTAACAGCCCTTTTGGGCTAACATTCATTTTAACTAAAAAATAGTAGTATCCAATCGATGAGGTTTCCAGAGCTACAGTATATCACTTTTGTATCGGAAATTACAGATTTTATTAAAATATTTATAAGAGTTAACAATATTGTTCAATTAATTTCAAATGCAATAAATAATATGTTTTTTGTATATATTTGCGAATCTGCTTAAAATTCAAACTTAGTTTTATATCATAACTTTTAGACGCTTTTTGACTATAAGTTAAACATTCTGAAAGGAAAATGTTCACCTTTGCATGTTTGCAAATGTTCACCAAAATGAGCCCATTTGCACCTGCTGTAGACAGAATGAGATTTTGATTGAGCGCATATGAAAAAGCTGCATGTGGTAGACCTTCTCATTAAAATATAAAGTTATTCTTCATAAATCTATGTTATCATTCGGTTATATGATTTTTCCGTATAAAGATTTCATATCGTGATTATACACAGTATTTGCCTTAACTAGCAGTAATCGTTAAAAAAGTGTGCACATGGCCTATCTGGTTACGTTGGAATTTCGCAGTTTCTCCTTTGCGTAGCATAAAATGAGCCAATTTTCTTCCGCTAGCCGCCATAGATCTATCGACTTTAAGGTATATTTACGTACGGTGCTTAAGTTGTCTCACTTGATGCAATCTCTTTGTATTATATGCTTGATTTTTCAGGAAGTTCGATTTATGAGAACTGAATGAAAAATATTAAAAAAATCTTAACTAAAATATAGTATCTTCAATAAATGTAACTCGATTAAAATAAATTTAGTTTGATTCGTCATACATCCTTAAAGAATTTATTATCATTAATGTTTAATAATTTTAAAACTCAGAACATTTTAACATTTTGAATTTAAACAAATACTTTATCGGGAGGGTAAACATATAGTTTTAATGACAAGAAAGTGTTACTAATATGTGTTAGTGTTACTTAATTAACTAATTACTTTTAATAACAATTTACTTTTTTAGTTTAATGTTCTAGAGTGTAACTTTTAATTATAATGTAAAATATTTATTTACATATTTCGCTACATTCTGAGATTTCATAAAATAATGTATTACGCAATTCAGGCGAAAGTGGGGATTTTTAGATAGCTCTTTTACAACAAAAGTATTAGTTACATTACCGAAACGAATAACAACTTTACTTTGAAGGATGCTACTGCATAACTGTTGTAAGACAATGCATCTGCAGTTTATTTTAGAAACCTATAGTTTTAATGACTTGGAGAACTGGGTAGTTAATTTACAACTTTACAATAATTCATAAAACCGAAAGCTGTTCAATATAAGGCTGCTCTAATTCGAAAACTCTATGCGATCAAGTCATTCTATTAGGATTCTCAATATGTACTCAAATAGACTATTTTCATAAAATTGAAGACATATTCATAAATATCACTGAAGAAAGAAATAATTGAATACTTACTTGAAGGAAATATAATTAATTCAATATCTTGAAAGAAAAGGACGCCAATTAAAAATTTGGATTTTTTCCTGTTAAAACAGTTATTATTTGAAACAGTTGTTCCCACAAGATAAATATGTGAGATATTTAGGCTAATTAGCCAGTTGTTTTACGTTCCGAATCTATACTATTACTTTTATCTTTCCATTTTCCTGCCAGAATGCAAATTATCTCGAGTGTATCTAACTGAAGGTTTAAGATTGTTTTAGGCAGAACATGCTCTGCCTGCTAAAGGCCACGTTACTAGCTATTATTCTACTATGAGCATTTCTGCTACGACGTTGCTTTATTTTCGCCGACAGTGTTGAGCCACAGCGGCTACAAGTATATCTCCTAATGTTAGATATGCTGGGATGTGAGACAATACCGCCTAACCTCTTGGTAGAATGACGTTGTCTCCTTCTCCCATCAACTGTCAACCGTCACTTCGGTGTAGGTTGAGAGCCAACTTGCACTTTTAAATATGTCTGCGTAGCCTTTGGCTAATAAGGACTTAATTTCAGTTTTAATTTAAAATCCTATTTTTGAGTTCATGCTATTGATGCTATTGATGCTGGCTGATTTGTAAGCTCCGGGAGTGCCTTCTGTTAAGCTTCTTAAGTTCTTCAAAAAAGGGGGTCTTTAACATCATTTACACGTCTCTGTTATACTCCTCAAGACTGTTCAATCTTTGACAATCTTACTTAGGATTCTTGGCTTAGTATATGTTACCAAAACAAGTGAGACTCTACAAATGTTACAGACTATAAACGGTTAGTGACTTTCTTTCTGTTAAGCTAAAAGCTTCTAAAAATATCCATTGCATTTGATGTTGGAAAGAAATTAAAACAAAAGTCCTCAGCGGATATATCAGTGCTCAGTGCATTTCAGCTGCAAATGAGCTGTCTTGAGCAGTTACCATTCGAAGAAAATGCCGTGATAAGGACTACCGACAAAATAAACTCCCAAAATGTGACACATCCCATTTCACCTTACCTCACATTCTGATTTGTAATGAAACAATCTCGTATGTTAATGGAAAGGGTAATTAGTAAAACATTGAAAGAGATAGACTTCATTCAGTATTTAAATTACTATAGCGAATTCAATGCCTTGGCAAATATCAAATTTAATGACATCCACATTTGAATTACTACAGCCCTAATTAGGCTTCCTTCTTAATTTCCGGATGAAAAAAGATCTTGAAAAAAATTTACCACCAGGTTTCTTTTAATTCAAGGCAAAATGAAAACAATTATAAACCACTGGAAAGTTAATATAAAATGCTTTGATTTATTATGTCATATAAATGTTTACGCCTTGAAAGCTGTACAAGTGTTGGAGATCGCCAGCTTCATAATTTTTCCAGCGTCTGATTAATTCACGTTTCAATGCAGTCTTACTGTTTTTAGTATTGGTATTGTCTATTCTACACTTAGCTTAATTGGAACTATGGCGCTTTTATTTGTTTTAAGTATCTGATGGCTATAGTGTCTTTGTCTAGAATTTGTCTGGAATAATTAGGAAGTTTTAAATTCTACCTGTTTTAATTGCAAAAAAGGTTTTTATAGCTATCTGCGATTTGTTTTTAAGTACTGTCATATTTTTAATCCCTACAACAGGTAGCTGAAGATTCAACGACTTGTACATTTAGGTGGAGTTGAGTTTTTATTTTAAAAGACCGTTTTTTATGACTGATTGAATCTTCTTGTGTTTCGTGTTTGTATGAATAAACTGCATGGTTTGGGTGAAAGGGGTTCCCATGAAATTTGTTTATAGAAACTTCATGGGTTGAAGACTTACTATGGAGGACATGGGAGTTTTAAAGGGGAGGCGAGTAGTCGTTATGTCGAAAATTACCAAGCTTGCAAATTATGTTAATGATGAACATATAAAAAAGTGGACGACATAACGATAAGTAAAAAATCATGCTAGAGTCAGCGAAAAATCATCTGTTGGATATCTGTTGAACCTTTTTAAGGTCCTTTTCTTATTCTTATTTTTAACATTTAACATTTAATAAATAATCTTTGCTTACCTTTCTTGATGATTTTACAAGACGCTTGGAATTCTTTGCCATTTTGTTTTTCACACAAACTTTATTCTTCACAGCTATATACAACTAATAATGTTTACATTAGAACGTTCATTATTTTACTTTGTTGCCACTACACTTTTATCAAAAAATCCGCAATGCGGTAAAGAAAATATAAAGAGCATAAAAAAATGGAAAGCTGCGCCAGCTCGTGGCCAGCTACATAAACTGTAACATCCTCCCCCTCGATGAACTCTTGGTTCATCAAAGGATTGGATTCTGAAGTTATCTTAAACACTAAATGTTTTAATGTTCTACAAGTTTAAATGTTCATATACGCAGTGTTCGTAATTTAAGTTCACTGTGTTCAGTTCAAAGAGTTTAAGTCATTTCTAAGGGGTACAATAACTGCACAGGACGACGAAGATGAGTTCCATTAGCTAAACGGATAGTGCAAGCCCTTATTTTTCCATCTCGTCCTGGATGACACTCCTGTACAACTCCCATCTTCCATAATAATCTTGGTAATTTTTCTTCATGTACTAGAACTACAGATCCCTTCAAAAGATCTGTTACGGCATTACCTGTTTGAATTTGTTTTACGTTTCTAATTTCAAGTAAGTATTCCCTTTTCCATCTTTTCCAAAAACCTTCTAATAACCTTAGCCGGTATTTATATCGCCTTGTTAATTTTTCTTTAGTTGAATCAGGTTCAAGAATTTTGCCAGATGGTAAAGATGTCAATCTTCGCCCAACTAGAAAATGAGCTGGTGTCAGCGGTTCTGGTTCGCCGATTTCACTATAAACATAAGTTAGCGGGCGTGAATTTAATATTGCCTCAATTTCAATTAAAACTGTTTCCAGCTCTTCAAATTTAAGTGAAGCCTTCATGAGTATTTTCTTCAAACATGACTTGATAGATCTAACAAGCCTTTCCCAGAAACCGCCCCACCAGGCCGCCTTTTCCACATTGAATTTCCACTCAATACCTTTATTACCAAAATAATTTTGAACTTCTGTGTCCTTGATGGTATTCCATAATTTTTGTAAATCCTTGTCTGCTCTTTTGAATGTTTTTGCATTGTCTGAATATATTATTCGACATACTCCTCTTCTTGAAATAAATCTTCTAAAGGACAGAAGAAAATTGTTTGCTGTTTGGCTAGACACTAGTTCTAGATGCACTGCTCTTGTTACAGCGCATGTATACAGAGCAATATAAGCCTTCCCAGTTTCATCCTTTGCACTCATAGGACCAGCAAAATCAAGTCCCACAACTTCGAAGGGATTTGCCTCTCTTATTCTTTCGGTTGGTAAAGGAGCGATATCCTGACTTAGTGGCTTAGCTTTAAATCTGTAGCAAATCACACACTTGTTAATATTACTCTTAACACGCTGTCGACCCTTTAGTATCCAAAATTTTTCTCTAACTTGAGTTAAAGTTTCAGCTACACCAGCGTGTCCTTGCGTTTCGTGACAATCTTTAATAATATGGTCTGTCAAATGAGACTTCTCAGGTAATATTGCTGGATATGTTTGATTATAGCTTAACCCAGCATTTTGAAGTCTTCCACCTACTCTAAGTATTCCATTGGAGTCTACAAATGGATTTAATGTAAATATTTTCGAACTAGCTATGCTTTGGTTCATCATTAATTTCCTTATTTCTTCTCTAAAATTTTCTTCCTGAGTTTTCTTGATCCAGAAATTCTCTGCTTCAGTCATCTCTTCAGCCGTGACAGATCCAATTCTTCTTAGTTTTGGGTTTTTCACATTATTGATATATCTGAAAACATAAGATGTTATTCTGTATACTTTCTTTATGTCACTGAAGTTCTCGATAGGAATGATAGGTTCGCTGTTTTCAACAATACAGTTTGCTGTTAAGATTTCTTGTTTATTTCCCTTTCGTTTCTCAGAATTTGTTACTTTATCATGTTCATTAAATTTTCTCGAAGATATGGGCCAAAAGTTGTTATCTTTAACAAGCCAAGGTGGGCCATACCACCACATTTCATTTTTTGAAAGGGTTTCTACCTTCTGCCCTCTCGTCAATAAGTCCGAAGGATTTTCATGGCTGGGACAATAATTCCACCAATCTGGATCAGTTTTCTCTTGGATTTCTAGACACCTATTTCGTACAAATTGTTTCCATTTCGTAGGATCAGCCTTGACCCAATGTAGTACAATTTCTGAATCTGTCCACATATAAACCTTCATTTCTATGTTTTTTAACGAATGTCGAATGTATGTGATGAGTCGAGCTCCTATGACTGCTCCTAAAAGCTCTAGTCTAGGTAACGTAATCTTTTTTATGGGAGCAACTCTTGCTTTGGACATAACAAATGATGTTTTTGTTAGCTCATTTTCATTGTATCTCAAATATGCAACGGCACCATATCCGTTTTGGCTACTATCTGTAAAACAGTGCAACTGAATATTCGACAGATTATTTTTTGATTGACTGTTGAAATAATGCCTTGGAATTTCAACAATTTTTAATTTAGGAATTTCATTATACCAGGTTTTAAATCGTTTCTGCAATTCTTGATCAAGTGGTGCATCCCATTGGTATCCCCTTTGCCAACATTCTTGCATCATCATTTTAGCTGCAACAACAAAGGGAGATATGAACCCGATAGGATCGTATAGTTCGCCTGCAACTTGAAGAATCTTCCGTTTTGTTATTTCCTCAGCCGGATCTTTTAGTAATTCATCTTTGATTCGAAATTTCAGTATATCTGCTTCATAATTCCAAATATATCCTAGCAAAGTGCTATTCATTCTGTCTCCATTAAACTTCGTATTTTCAGCTGCATTCCAAATCGCATGTAATTGGGCGTTATTGCTCCTCCACTTTCTCATATTGAAACTAGCAAGCATCATAATCCTTTTCACATCTTTATAAATTTCTGCAGCTTCTTCTTCATTATCTGTACCATGAATCAAATCATCTACGTAAATATTTTCTTCAAGAAGCTGACAGATCTTCGAATATTGTGATTTCAACTTTCTTGCGTGATGCTTTATTGTTGCTGCTAGTAAAAAGGGGCTACAGGTTGCTCCGAATATTACACGCGTCATTCTTAAAATCGTCGGTTGCTCCTTTTCTTTTGCAGTCCAAAGAAATCTTACTGCATTTCTGTCCTCAGGCTTCAACAGAATTTGTAGAAAAGCAGCTTCAATATCTGCAGCAAATGCTATTTTGTGTTGACGAAATTTAATTAGCAAATCTAATAATTCAGGGTTTAAATTTGGTCCTGAATGTAAGCAATCATTTAAAGATAGACTATCACGAGTATGTGAGGAAGCATCAAATACGACCCTTAATTTCGTAGAATCGTGATCTTCTCTGATTACGCAATGGTGTGGCAAATAATAGATGTTTTCTGCAGAATTCTTTGGAGCCTTTTCAACTATTCCTTTATTTAGATAATCTTCAATTACCCTTGAATACTTGTCATAAATTTCAGGATTTTTCTTAAACCTTCTAAGTAAACTGCTCCATCTGTTTAAGGCGATGTTATAATTACTACCCATTTTATTGACGTTGTCCTTCCAAGGTAATGAAACTTCATACCGATTGGTTTTATATTCAATAGTTTCTTCAAATCTCCGAATAACTTCAGTGTCATTTTCATTTGTTTGACAGTCAAGTATTCCAATTGCATCTAAATCCCATAGCCTTTTTAAAGCTGCACTAGTTTCAAAATCAGGTGCATGTGAAATATTCTCAACAACATTCATTACCGTAATTCCGGAACGAAGTGTGGAAACATTACTTAATGCTTCAGTCCCACTTATAGTGTAACCAAATAACGTTTCAGAGGCAACAAGACCCTTTGATAATCTTTTAACCTTCCCAGTGACTATTTTCCAGTAAAAATCATTACCAATTAATACTGATATTTGAGAGTTATGGCCATCTATATTTGTAGCATCAGCAAGTCTTATCGAATTTTCCATACAATAATTAAGTATTTCCTTTCCTGGCATACCAATAACAGCTTGGTTAATTTCTGGAGTTTCAAGAGCTTCAATTATTATTTTCCCAGGTCCGCATATATCTTTAAGTATAACCTTAACCTTTTTTAGCCTTTTAACTATAGCCTCAGTAGAGCCGAATGTGTAAATCTGAAGTTCTTCTTCCCCCACAACACTTAATTTCAATTGTTTTGATACTTTTGTCAGAATGAAAGATTTATGAGAGGCAGAATCAAAAATGAGTCTTACATTTTTTCTTCTATTCTGACCTAAAGCTACTGCATTTGCAGTTTGTAAATAAACCCTTTTTTTGTTATCTCTTTCGGAAATTGACGCTACCACTGTGTCTGTTTTAAACTCACCTTTATTTTCCCGTTTATTTTCAAATTTATTATCATGTAAAATAGTATTATGCCTTAACGAACATAAATCACAGCGTATATCTGTGTTGCAACGGGCTGAGGTATGAGCCTTACGAAAACATAAATAGCATCTCCCAGCCAGTTTTAATTTCTTTCTTTTCTCCTCAATTGGAATTGCGCAATTTGAAGTAGAATGCTTCAACGATTCATTTTCTATCTTCCCACAAAATATACAGTCGGCTGTTGATGTATTCGTATTCAACGACGCAACTGCTGGGACAAAATGTTTGTTTTTGAAGGCAGTATGATATTTTTCACCTTTAAAAAGATCTCGCGATTGGTGTTTATTTTGTTCGGTTCTTATGTTAAACTCGGAATGATTTGGCGATGTTTGGAAAAATGTTCGCTCTCTGCTTTCAACTTCTTTCTTCAGAAATTTCAAAATGTTAGTCACTGTGGTTTCTGTGTCAGGAGTTAACGATCGATTGAACTCTAAAACCAATTCGCTAGGAAGTATTCTCATTAACAGCGGGCATAACAAATAGCTGTAAGAATTCGAAGTAACGTTAAGGGAATCCAGGCTTCTAATTTCAATTTCTAAACTATCATAAAGATTACGTAACATTTTAATATCATCCATTCTTTTTACTGGCTTTAAATTCAGCAGACGATTCATATGTGCGTTTATTAGAATTTCCTTTCTACCAAACCTTTCTTTCAGAATATTTATTGCCTTAGCGTAATTTTCGGCAACTAACGGTAATCCCTTTATTGACATTAAAGCTGTGTCCGTTAATAAAGATTTGAGGTAATTAAATTTGTCTACATCCTTTAAAGCAGAGTTATTATGTATAGCAGATTCGTATTGAGCCCAAAAACTTTGAAATTCACATATTTCGCCTTTAAATTTATTTATGGTTAGTTTCGGAAGTTTAGCGCCATTTGTATTTGTGTTCTCTACCGTATCTATAGTAGAAGAATTAGATGGCATCTCATTTAATTTAACATATTTTCTATTTCTAAATATTCTATTAATCTTCGATTTACACAAGGTGATTTTATTTTTATATTCCAAGCTATCCTGTATTTCGGTGTCATACTCTTTTTCGTCTGTTATGACAGATTCAATTTCATTGTTCAATATTAATATAGCGTTTTCATTTTCATTTAAGATGGATAAGTCGTCTTCTAATAAATCAAATTTAATATTTTCCGATTCAATTTCCTTTTCCATTTTAGCTATCAGTCTTGTTACTGATGCTCTTAGCATTCCTCGCTTCTTTTTTAATGCTTTTAACTTATCCATCTTAATATTCGATATTCAATCACTAATGAAACAATAATAAATACTTAAATCATAATATATCTAAAGATCACTGTTATCCCGGGTTTCGGCACCATGTTGAACCTTTTTAAGGTCCTTTTCTTATTCTTATTTTTAACATTTAACATTTAATAAATAATCTTTGCTTACCTTTCTTGATGATTTTACAAGACGCTTGGAATTCTTTGCCGTTTTGTTTTTCACACAAACTTTATTCTTCACAGCTATATACAACTAATAATGTTTACATTAGAACGTTCATTATTTTTCTTTGTTGCCACTACACTTTTATCAAAAAATCCGCAATGCGGTAAAGAAAATATAAAGAGCATAAAAAAATGGAAAGCTGCGCCAGCTCGTGGCCAGCTACATAAACTGTAACAATATCAGGGCTAAATGTTCTGAAATTTTCTCAGAAAAGCGCCTGCTGGAAACAGATGAAATGGAATAGGAACTAGTAAAACTTCTATAGCCTATTCCACACATAATTCTTATTTAAGTACTGAGGTTGATAATAACGTAAAAGTGAAATTGCTTGATATTCCTATTTCGAAATTTTCTGGTAATATTGAGGAATGGCACGGCTTTAAGGCTCAGTTTAATTCCTTGATATCTTCTAATAAACAATTTAATGACTCACATAAATTATTTTATTTGAAATCTTAGTTAATTTGCAATGCTAAGCGGATTCAAACTAGTGAGGATATTTTAGTTCACTTTTCGTTGTGAACATGTAAAGCTACTTGTTAACTCTCATATTACTGATCCTATTAATGCATAAAAAATATATCGTCAATCTGCAGTTGAATTTTGACTTCTAGTGGATAAAATAATATATCATATAAAAGTTCTAAAGTATTTAGATTTAGAATTCGATAAATTAAGTACTAGTATTATTATAAATATTGTACTTCTAAAGATTGTTGAGAGTTAAGAAAGCGTTCTGAAATATCTTTGGAGATTTCAGAATGATTTAAAGGTGGAGATTTAATTTATTTTCTTAAGAAACGCCGCCAAATATTAAAACAATTTCACTGGCACTCGGGTTAAATTAAGTTGAAACCTTAAAAAAATTTATAGATTGAAATATTAAATCGTCAGCTTGTATGATTTGTAGATCTGGATTACATTCTGCATACCGAAGTCAGGAATTTTTAAAATGTTGGGTGAAACAATGATTTTATACCATAAAAATAATTTCTTATGCCCAAGGTGTTTTTCACCAACGCATAAATTAAATGAATTAAGTCAAGGCATAGTTGCAAGTTTTGTGGAAAGGCACATAATATTTTATTGCATCGATTTTCGAAAGCAGAACGAAATAAAAATAAAAATGAAAGTCTTATGTCATCTAGTTCCATGCAGAATGAAAAAAAAATAACTCCAAAATTACTGCACCGGAGCATTCCGAAACCATTTGAACCCCTGTGTGTTTGTGTAATTGTTTATATAAAACTCAACGTAATCACTACTGTAACTTATGTGGAGGAAAGGTGACTGGTTTAAAAAACTGGGATTCTCTGCACTTTTATATGATTCTAGAAACATTATTAATGCTTTAATTAGAGACAGTGAGAATCTGTTACTATTGAAGGGGGAAAATTGAACATGCAGAGATCTGGATTGAACAATGTTGTTATTTCAGTTAAATTAAAAATACTCGCTGAGATTTTAAATTTACTTTATGATTTTGTTACAGCTTCAGAATTCGTCACGGTGCCTAAAATAACAAATACTACACCGGTAAGACATATAAATGTAGATTTTCTGCACATGAGCCATGGTTTCTATAATCCACAATCCAGAATTCTTTAAACCTGAAAAAATAATTGGTGCTGAGCTGATTTTAAATGCTATATCCCGGAAGATTCTGTTAAGGATTCCCGTTAAGTGCTGCAGAACACTGTTTCTGGTTCAACTTAAAATTTTTGTGCGTCGAAAATTTTGTCTTTCTGCCCGTTGGCTGAATCGTTTGTTCTGGCTTTGAAACTCTAATTTTAATTGTAGGAATTGTTAATTGCTTTTAACTGTATTTGGTATTTTAGGTTTTCCTGTATTTTACAATTTTTAATGAACGTGTTATAAGATTTTATGTATTTTTTGTATCCCTAATGAAATTCAAGGAAATAAGTTTAAACGAAGTGCAGCAAAATATGTGTGTAATTTAATAGGCCTTACAAGGAAATCATGTGAGGTCCGCATCAGAATATTTTTATTCTGTGGAAATCTTATCTTCAGGTTGATACTGGTTATCATGAATTTAATCTCCACAAACACTTTTGCATATGCATTTGTTGTATTATGCAGAAAATCATGTTCTCTAACTCGACAAAGTCATGAAGATGTTTATAACTTAGGGAAACGTTTTCAGACATTTATGGCGTGGACAAAATAACATAGAACATGATTAATAATTTCCATCAAGTGAGTCTTACGTTGTTGATGAATATGACAGCTGCTTGAAAAAGGCATTTTTCCAAAATTCTGAGACATTAGCTAGAATTGTACTCACTCCTAAAAGCTGTCAAGGAAAGCATCAGCAGATTCATAATAGCAAGCTTTTTAATCTTCTTCTTGTTTGGATCTCAGGATCATAGTTAAAAATCGCACTGACTGGCATTTGAACGCAGAGAATTCTTTCTGATGTCCAGTGGCTGTCCTTGTCAAAAGTTATAGGGGAAGTTTGAAAAGTGTGATGAAATCTTATTTACGTTTTTAATTTTCTTGTGCATGAGGAGGAATTGGATAACCTATGGTGTTCAGGAATTCCTCATTTGCTTAGAATATTACAAATCATACATTTTTCATATTATTGCAAAGATTTTGCGAAGAAGCTCGAAAGTCAGCCAAAGTGCATCGATTTAGAAAATGGCTGCCCTGGAGTATGTAATACATAAGTCTTTCATATCAATATGATTATCAATGTCCTCTTACGCAGCTTTCTATGTTTCAACGTCTTTCTAAAGCAGAATTTTATGGTAATTTACTACTAAATACATAGCATGTGTAGTATATTGATTTGATTTCTTTTTTAATTATGAAAGCGTATAATTTAGAACCTAATTCTATAACAAAAATTGCGAACGGAAATAAAAATATTTAAAAAAACCCTGAAATTAAAGAACCAAGTCACTGTCCTACTGAAGAAGAAAAATATTCAAATTCATGAGAGTTTCCTCTGATAATTTCTCTGATAATAAACAAGGAACAGATAATATTTAAAGTATTAAGATTTTGAAGAAATATTCCCTTTTTCAAGCGGAAGTATTTGAACTAAATATTCTTACGAAATGGATTTTAAATTACACAACTAAACCAAGATGTTGAATATTCTTGATTTCCAGAGTTTCTTTGTTCATTTGCTGTACACACCGTAAAGAATTGAAACGAAAGGTATCTTATTGATTCCTTTGCCTATTGCCTCAGGTAATGAATAGGGTAAACTGTAAATCACCAGTGCATTTTACAAATGCTGGACATTTTAATAGCACGTAAGATCTGGTAGGGATATTCCATTGTTATTAACGTAGGATTACGTTCCTCCATTATGGCCTGATGAAAAAACTAATGAGACGCTATTAAGACGCTATTTGAAGTGTGCGCGAATGCTTATATCTTCGAAACTACAGATGTTACAATCAATCTAAATACATCATAACATAAATGAAAGAGCACATTATTGGCCAAAGGATATACGCCTAGTAACGCCTCAAAAATAGCGATATTTTGATGAAGCTCCGTCCGCAGCTGCGAGCGAGTGTGAGTAGCGAGATCGCCTGGTAGACTGTCAGTGTTTGCTGCATTTTATTTCATTTCGCCTAGCTAATAGTGTTGCGATTTATAGAAATTTGACGAGTGGAGCAGATTTTTTAGCAATAGAATTTAGTATTCAGCAGCGTTAGAGAATACAGGACTCAGAAACAGGCGATATTTGTATGGTTGATATAACTGTTAATGGACTGTTAAAATTTATTCTATCCTTCGTATATGTTCATCCAACTGTTAATTCAAGAGATTTGAAGATGTTTGGATACTACTTTATTGATCGATGAAGAGTTTACTGTAGGAACAAATGTTCTTATTATTATGATGGAAAATTTAAATGTCGACCTCAAAAGAAATGAAAAGGCATTTGATTTTATGAAACACCATTTTAATCTAAGTAGGGTGCTAAATAACTATCCTAACTATCCGAGTACACTTGGGAATTCACTTATATATTTAACATTTACTAGGACTATAATAACAGGCATCTTAAATTATGTACCTTACTTTTCATATCATCGATAGTCATACATAGGATCATTTTCATTGAATAAATGTAATAAATAAAAAATAAAGTAAAAAGAAATATTGAAATGTTATGCCCAAGGTACTAAGATTAAAAGAAATCATATTAAAAAAAAGTCAAGATGCAAATAAAGTTAAAGTAACAAACAAAAAAATCTGAACGCTTTCAGATTTTTTTAACGTTTTGTGTGTTATTTTTATTTATTAACTATCATGTTCTTCGTACTTAAAACATAAAATTCAGGTCAACAGCAATATCGTAAAATAATTTTAACTTGAGCATATCTTTAGAATTTTTCATGCCACAGTCTTGGACGCTGGACATAAAAATGTTTTTTGTTTTCGTATAGTGTTGCCATTGCTCGCTTTGAAATCGTTGAGTTTGTTAATCAAAAATTCGTTAAAGTGTTACAAAATATGAAATCAGTAATAAAACAAAACTCAAATTCCAAATGAAGGCTTCCAGATCCCCATATTCGGTGGAAGATTACGTTATTCAAAATTTGATAGCTCTAGGTACTTTTGCTTTATCACAATGCAGGAAACATACACACATTTATGCAGATTCTTCATTATTTAATTTCTTTAAATACAACGCAAGACTTTAACATTTGGTGACAACAATTTGAAAAGTGATATGTCGTTTATAGTGATTCAACGCAAAATGCCAAAACGAAATTAATAGCCGTTTGGACTAATAAAATATATGCATACATAAAATCTTTTAGTTGTTTTTGTTTATTCTATAGAATTTTCACACTTTCCTTCCATTAGTAATTCTACGCATTAAACACTAGCTGCTCTTTAAACTAGAAAAGAGAACCGTCAATTTTCTCATTATATTGCGTTTTCAATGCAAATAAACGACTCGAAGAATTCCGAAGAACATTTAGAATTTTACTGTCAACCTAATTTTTAATCATTATTAATAACAAACGTAATAACTTAAATCTTGTTAATGATGATTTCTTTTCTCTTCTTTTTTTTCCTTGGAAATTTGTTATTAGCATTTAGATTTTCTTCATGCGTTTAACTTTGTGTATTTTTATATTGTTATAAAAAGTTACGGATTCATTTGACGCCTAACTATTATCACGTGTTCTAATATACTTCCGAGTTAATTGCTTTTGCAAGCCTCTTTCTCTACATGGTGGAACAACAAGAATTAATTAATCTTTTAAATTAATCAAAATAGTTTTATCTGACGATTTGTTAAAAATTAAATCTTACTGCCTCGTAATTATAAGAAAGCAGCTTTGGTTTCGGAGGTTGGCTATAATTCAGGAAAAATTAGAGCAAAACGTGCTTGAATTATCGCAGCAAAAATTATTCTCCTTAATTTGTGGTCTTCCTTTCAATGATATTTCAGAAAATAAGTTTGTAGAGCTATTGAGTTATTTTGAAGCAGGAATCATGAAAAGTGAACAGTTCCGTTGCCTTACTCGAAGCTGGACCTTTCGAATACGCGCCAAGTGTTCTACCGTTACACCAGGAAGGCATGCAGAAAGGAGGGAGAAAATACCTTATCCCTTTTAAAGTGTATCTAGGAATTAAGGGAGCCAATCGCCAAATCCTGGTGGTGAAGCATCATCATCCACCACTTTTTAGTTCGGGCGCCACTGTAAAATCATTAGTTTATTGTGAAGCAGGAGACGAGAAATGAGCAGTGCCCTCGCCTTGACTCGAAACCTGGACCTCCTCTTAGAAATTCCTCTTAGAATTTGTCTCGCGCTACATTACGCAGAAAAATACAACAGTTTTACTTATAATTCTACTAAAATTACCTATCTAACTACAAAATTCGTAACAATATTTTTTATAAATTGTGATCTTGTATTTACTATTCGGAAAAGCAATATTAAATTAAAGTAGAATTAATTAAAAACGCCTTATTATCTGAACTGGAAGAACACGGAGAGAAGTATGCCCTGTTTCCTGGAGTAATTTTTTCGTAGCTTTTTTAACTACCCGTTTCTGAAAATTTTAAAAATATTATCCTAATTTTCCCCTTCCTCAATGCGTTCAGAGAACGAGTTCTACTAAATTTTAAAATAATACATTCGTCTACGTAGGGATCATTTTCGTCTGACTGACAAAAACATATTGTCGAAAGCTACCTGCGAAGGTCACGCCGAAACTTTCCTTTCTTACTATTGAGCTTTATGCCAACCTAGTACAAGAACCGCCCCCTCACTACGAAGCAAACGCGAAGTGACATTGTCTACGATTTCTAAAAGTCAGCTGCACTTCCATCTTTTCTAATTATTTATGGATTAAGACCTAAAAAGTGTTAAAAGATTAAAACTTTCATTTAGAACCTTTAAAAGATATGTAGATAATTCTATTGTCGTTTCCGAAATTGTCTAATTTTAAGATTTTGAACTTAACATCAAATGAGCAAAGATCATTTGCTTCTGAGTAACGTTTTTCGATAAGACGTTTCTGAACAAAAATGGAGTAAGTAGAAATCTGTCTATTTTAATTAATTGTTAGTTATTAATTAACGCTGATTCAATCGTTAAAATATTAAAAATTCTCTAATACTTCTATTAAAACCTTAGAGAAAGTATCGGAAGATCATTACTCAAGAAACACCTAAGAAGCCATCATTATTCAAACGATTTCTGAAGTATCATTTAGAGAATGAATAGAAAAAACGGCATGTGTATAGTACCAACAACAAAATTGGATTAATATTAAAAAAATACCGAAAGTAAACCTCTACGAAGCTTTCCATAATATGCCTGAGAAAATATTCAGTAAAATATTCTTCTTCTGAAAAACATAGAATACTTTGTATTAAATACCCGTTTTTCAAATTATATTTATTATGATATAGCAATATATCATAAATTATTAAACTGCCAATAATTCCGAGTTTATGATTAGTCTTCTAACATACAGGAGCTGTTCGCACATTTTTAGACGATTACCATTGTATTTTCAGATACATTTTCTCTGCATTTCTGTTTTTAAATGTTCTGTTTGACATTTCTTATTCTTCACTGTCTTTCTGCACAGTAATTTCCCAGACAATAAAGCCTTTTGCAGTATCGAAAGAGATATTTTGCCCCATTCCTCTTGAACAACTTTCCAAAATCCAAGGAGGTTGCACGTCAACGTTTGGACAATTCGCTTTTTAAAAGTCCAAAAGCGCAAAAATCCATGGATGATACATGAAGAAATTTACTAGGTATATGAGTGAAGGTTATCGCCTTGATACCAATTTATTGTTCTACATTTTCCATGAAATTAACAACGGACTTTGATGGATCTTTTCTTATTGCAGTCATTTAAGTACACCCAAGATTCAACTATCGTTACATTTTTTTCCCATTTTTATCCGCATAAATGTTTCTTATAAAGAATTTTGCGGCACGTTCTGCATTTGGGGATATGTCTAGGAGAAAGATGGTGCACATTATATTTTTTCTCCTTTTTGAAAGTCAAATGAGCATTGCTCACTTCGTTTACAGCTGACACTGAGCATTTTAATGATATTGCAACTGTGCCTTGACTTGGCGGATTTTCTGTTTACATTAAACATCTTACCTTTGTAACATTCAAAGCAGCATTGCGCGCACAAAGTTCTTTCTTTGAATACGTATTTAGAACAATTTTTCCCCTTGAAGCCCAAACTGAAGTTTTTTTTCCTTTCTTGTTGACAATATTAGCTATTGAAGCTTGGTATCGAAAACCCGTGGCCTTCAAAGCGTTTTTTAATAACAAGATACGAATAAGTTTTCGGAAAGAGCACAAACATAGTCTTCCATCCATTGCTTCTTTAACTGGACTCGTACACCTTAAAGCCCTCAAGACCTTCGAATGTGTTACTGTTGCAAGAATTGGGATAACTTATTTATTTTAAAAGCAATTTCTTCCAACTTTTTACAGCTGACTGCATAATATAGTTGCTTTAGAAACTAGTAACCAGAATGTTTGTGTTGCCACAAATAGTTTTATAATTTAACCTGCTTTGCGACAAAATTTTTCATGCGTTCACGTCATGTTTTCTTCTTGAGCGCAAAATTTAGAACATTCTCTTGCATAATTTAATTATATATTTAATATATAGCTTTTATAACATTTGAAAACTATTATGAACTAAAAGTCATAAGAATTTCATGTTAAATTCTTATTTTATTTGGAGTTGAGTTTATAAAATGTATCTTATTAAAAAAATCTATAATGTTTTTATGCATAAAACTTTTTAATATTAAAATATTCATCAGATTGTTTCTTTATTTAGAAGAGAGTGCCCATACAAAGAATTCTATCAAATTCCAACTACGTACCATTAGCCATTTTTAAAATATCACGTCTGCAAGGTGGAAACATTGCATGAACGCATAACAAATTTTGTCACAAAGCAGATTAAATTATAAAAATATTTGTGGCAACACAAACTTTCTGGTTACTAGTTCCCAAAGCAACTGCATTACGTAGTCAGCTGTAAAAAGTTAGAAGTAGTTGCTTTTAAAATAATTTATCCCAGTTCTAGCAACAGTGACATATTCGAAGGTGCTACTGTTGCAAGCTCGTACCCCTTAAAATCCTTAAGGGTTTTAAGGTGTACAAGTTCCCTTAAAAGCGTCATTTTGCATGTCAAATTATAAGGCATTTCTCTCGACTTCTTCGCATGCCCTTTGTGGTGTAGTGGTCTGCATGCTCGACGCGCAACCGAGAGGTCCGTGGTTCGATTCCCGGCGAAGGCGTTGCTCATTTTTCAGCTCCTGCTTCCAAATAATCTAATGACTCTACACTGGCGCCTGAACTAAGAAGGTGGTGGATGATGATTCTCCACCACCGCGATTTGGCTATTGGGTCCCCAAAACCCCAGTCGCCCTTTAAAAGGGGGAGTATATAAGGTATTTCTCCCGCCTTCTTCGCATGCCTTCGTGGTGTAATGGTCTGCATGCTCGACGCGTAACCGAGAGGTCCGTGGTTCGATTCCCGGCGAAGGCATTGCTTATTTTTCACCTCTCCTGCTTCGTAATAACCTAATGTCTCTACAAAGTAGCTGACGATAATTCACACTTTCAAAAATTTAGTTGTAGTTAAAAAAAATTTCCAAGCAAACGACTTTTCTTATATTAGAAAAAGAAAATAAAAAAAAAAACATGCGAACAGCCTCTGTAGTGTCGTTTCCTTCATTTTGCTCTCATCTCATTCCTTAAAGATCAGAGCAATTATTCCTGACGACAAGTATAAATGAATAAGCGAACGAAACCATCAGGATGTTTGAATCCGTTCAGTTTTGGCGATTTAGATGTTAAGCTTTGGCGACATCCCTTGGCGCCGGGTAAACCCTCACTGACCGACCCATTGAATTCTGGATTCCAAGCCGTGAGAGGCTTTCTGCCTAATCCGCGCTGTTCATTAGGTTTTCCGACCTCCCCTTTAGTAAATAGAGCGAAAACCAACTGCAAACCGCAGATAAGCCACACGGGAAGTCGAACAGGGGGACGCTAAAATCCCTATTCGACAATTCTTTTTTTTTCTCCCTTCTTCTTGTTGTCAAGTGGTGTTTGCGACTTGTGTCACCAGGACCTTTTGTTTGAATAGGAGAGATTATAGATGGATGAGAGCTACAGCAAGTAGCAGCCAATAAGCTGAAGGGAGTTTTAAAAGAGCCACCTTAGAGGAAAAGATTCTGACTTATCACGTTTGTTTCAAATTTAATCTTCATGAAGCGTTTGGTATAAAATATAGCAATTCAAATTAGAGAAAGGAAGTTTCTGTATTAATTAATTCTATTATAATATTTCCACTACTTATTCTCTCATATATTAGTTAAATACCATATCCTTCTTTACCCTCCATAGATCAATCACAAGAAGATGATTCCTTCTATCAAAATGATGCTAATTTTTTAATATTCGTAAACTAATAATATTTATTTTACTTATTAAAAAATTAATCTTTTCTTTTCTTTTTTCATCCACCTGCGGTTGAGCGGTAAAGTCGCTGAATACTGGTAGTTTGGTCCGGGTTCGAATCTCACGAAAAGGGCTAGCGCCATGGGCATATTCGTGGTTTTCCTTATGTATAACGTGTATAATAGCTAATTTCTCTTTGAGAGTCCTCCACGAAGGCATCGCTCCCTTATGCAAATAGCCTTGAGTGCTTTGCCATAATAAAAGGAACGAAACCTCTTAATTTTTCTTCTCAAGATTTTTTTTCTCTTTCTGTAGTTGCAGAGATAACATGTAAATATTAAATAAATGGGCTGATGCAATAAACTATAAAATATTTATTCAGACTGTAGAAATTCCTAAAAACTTCGGAAATGCAGCAAATAAGTTGAAAAGTTACCACAGATGTAAAATATGTAGTTAATAAGGGGCATCGCAGCAAAATGAATTAAAAGTTCAAAGAAAATTCCATTTCATATTTTTCTGGGTGCAATATCACCCAAAAGTTCTGTACTCTGGTATCTGAACAACACAGTTTTCGTTTTTCTTACATTTATTTGTTTCATTATTTAAATCATCAAGAAAATTTTCCACAGTGGATTATTTGTACAAGAGGTTAGAATACGCATGAGACGTAGAATGAATGTTGCTAACATTTTATATCAGAATAAATGTCGCTGGCTCAAGAATAAAAATGTGTTAACAAATTTTCGTAGCAGAAAAATAATGAAAATAAAATAAAATAATCTGAAAAGTTTTCAGATTTTTTATTATGTCCAAAGGGGCGTTTTTTACTGTTTTTGAGTTACTTTATTTATTAAATATCATCTTCTTCGCACTTAAAATATAAAATTCAATTCAACAGCAATGTCACAAAAAAATTTTGAAAGGGCATATCTTTAGAATTTCCGATACACAGTCTCTCGCGCTGAAGATAAAAATGTTTTTTTTTTTCGTACAGTGTTGCCATTGCTCGCTTTGAAATCGTTGAGTTTGTTAATCAAAAATTCGTTGAAATTTTACAAAATACGAAATAGATAATAAAACAAATTCCAAATCTGGGCTTTCAGATGTCTATATTCGAGTGGAGGACTACGTTATTCAACATTTGATGTCTCTAGGGACCGTTATTTTTTCACAGTGCCAGAAACATACATACATTCATGTAGATTCTTCATTATTTAATTTCTTTTAATATAATGCAAGCAAGGAAAACCAGTCTACCTTTTTACCACAACACGGATAAATCAAATCCTATAATTTCGAAAGTGACTTTGTTAAGCATGTTACTATATCAATACTTTATTTGATCTTTAATAATTTGTTTTAAAACGATATATCTACGGCTCACCTCCAGTTCATTAAAATCTTTTAAAAAATGGCCTCGATGAAAATTAATATTACAGTGCATATCATCGATTAACATTTAAAATCATTTTCGAATTATCGCAAACAAAAGTTTAATACTTTTGGGGCATCAGCTGAAGCCTTTAATCCTTTCATTCTGCTGATCTTATAAACGTTTAATTTGCGCAGATAGCTTTGTAAAGTATATTTCACTGTCTTGTTATGATTAATGCTGTGTAAACAACACGCAGGCGTTATGAAATTAGTCGCAAAATTATGCGTCTGGAAGCTTTCAAAGCAGAAATGCTCTTAAAGGAGGAGTTGCAAATACGTCTTTTAAATATGTATAAAATTTTTAAATTGTTTCGTTACTGGTTGTTGTAATTAAAATGTTTTAAATGACCTAATATGAAAGCAATGGCAATTTAACACTTAATATATTTTAATAACATCTTGTTCAAAACGCAATGTATCGTTTCCCTTGAGTTTAATCACGCCGCGTTTTATTTTATTCTTATAAATTATTATTCATATATTGAAATTAAAGCAGATTATCTTTCAGCTCAAAGAGAAAATTTTTATTAAGTCTGTTAATATTCGTATATGTATATATATTTTTTATATTTCTTTACCTAAATTAAATTATATTTCATAAAAGAATGCACAGATTTTTCATATAAGAATTTAAGTTTTTGATACATTAATGAAACTGTCAAGACTGATTAATGTAAATTATAGCGCATGTTAATATAAGCATAGTTACAGTTTCAGTAACTGTCAGAATTTAGTCTATGTTTGGTAAAAAGTGAAATTCTGAATAATCAGCGCATTTCGAAAAGAAAGGAACTCTGTTTCAGGTCCTAAAAAATTTGATGTGGACATCACATAACTTCTTTGTACTGCTTATTAAATTACATATATTTTTGTTCCATTTCATTTAAATTTATTTTCTCGAATTATTCTAACTTAATTAACCGATCTCTCGAAGCAAGCTGAAAAGGACATCAAAAGCTGAAAATTTTGAAATGAAGTATTCCGGTCAATTTTTATCATACAGAAGTCAAAACTCTTATAATTTTATTATTTCATAACGAGTGTAAAACTTTCCCAAATATACTTATAGGAACAGGGAGGCCTCGTTATAAGTTAGATTTCGTTATTTGACCGAATTTTTTTTTAAATTTAAAATTGGCAAAATAGGAATATTTTGCTTATTTAAAACTCTTCTGTATTTGGAAGTATATGACTGCGACCAACTACTGCGAAAATCCAGGCCGGGTAA
>KK119523.1:231377-250385 GCA_000611955.2 Stegodyphus mimosarum | reverse complement strand
TACGCATCAAGCATGCAGACCACTACATCACGAAGGCATGCGAAGAAGGCGGGAGAAATACCTTATAAACTCAACGATTTCAAAGCGAGCAATGGCAACACTGTACGGGGGGGACCTTTTTATCTCCAGCGCGCGAGACTGTGAATCGGAAAATCTAAAGATACGCTCTTTTTAAATTATTCTGTTATATTGCTGTTGAATTGAATTTTATGGTTTAAGTGCGAAGAACATGATATTTAGTAAATAAAAGTAACACACGAAACGTTAAAATCTGAAAGTTTCCAGATTTTATATTTTTTATATTTGTTTTATTTTATTTTTATCATATTTTGTATTCAATTTATACTTTGATATGTTTTACGAAGCATTTAACTATTCTTTGTTCGTGCACTTAAACTGTAGCTAAGGGTAAGGGAAAAATATTTTTAAAAGATATTTCTCGAGAAATTTCTAACTCAGGACATTAAAAACAGAAATTTTCAAATTCCACTTTTTGGGAATTTTGTTTGCCAAATTAAAAAAAAATATATGTTACGTCTCACTCCTTTTTTCAGAAAATAATAAAATAAAAATTTAACAAGAAAAAAATCTGAAAGTTTTCAGATTTTAACGGTCCTTCAAAAGGGTTTGTTAAGGTTTTTTACTCTTTCGTTGAGCTCTCAGTCTCTGTTACACTGCCTTTTCATAACCCATTGTCTTAGCTTTATTAGTAAACATCATTTTCTTCGCACTTACGCCATACAAAATTCAGCAGCAAAAATTACAGAAATTTTTACAGCAGCATAGAATACGTTTAGAATTCTCGATGCAGCGTTAAATGTTGGCATACAAGTTTCTAATTTTTTCGGTCTTTTCTCAGTTCATCATATCAATGTTGAGTTTTCTTATTAAGATGGCTTTACGAAACTGGTTTTTGTCTTTTCATTGTTAACAACTTGTATGTTTACTTTATTTATTAAACATTACGTTCTTCGTACTTCCGCCATATAAATTTCCATTTAGCAGCAAAAATCACAAAATAATATTTAAAAACCGCAGATCTAGAATTTATGATAGATAGTCTCGCGCGTTGCAGATAAAAAGGTGTTATTGCGTAAAGTGTTGCCACTGCTCGCTTTGAAATCGTTGAGATTGTAAATCAAAAATTATTTAAAGGTCTGTAAAATATGAAATAAGTAACAAAATTCGAAATTCAAACTTAGGGCTTCCAGACGGTCATGTTCAGATAAAGGATTACGTTATTCAAAATTTGATGTCTCCAGGTACCGTTATTTTTCACATTGTGAGAAACATACATACATTCATGCAGATTCTCCTTTATTTAATTTCTTTAAATGTAATACAGGAAAATAATTTGGTGGTAATAATTTGAAAAGTCGTATATTTCTTCACACTCACGCCATATGCATTTCAACAGCAAAATCACAGAGTTTTTATTTATTTTAACAAATTTGAGAATTCTCGGTGAAGTGTTAAATGTTGGCGAGCATTCATACACTTTTTTTCACTCTTTTCTCACTTCATTATATTAGTGTTCAGTTTTCATAATAGGATGGCTAGAAAAAAATATTTCTGTCTTTTTATTATTAAGGTTTTGTGTGTTAAGTTTGCTTATCAAATATCGCTATCTTCGCACTTACGCCACATAAAATTCTATTCAACAATAAAATCATTTTAGAAACAGCATATCCTTAGAATTTTCGACAGACAGTCTCTCGCGCTGGAGTTAAAAATGTTTTATTCCCTACAGAGTTGCCTCTGCTCCTTTTAAATCTTTGAGTTTGTTATTCGAAAATTTGAGTTTGTTAATCGAATCAAAAATTCGTTAAAGTTTTTACAAAATATGAAATAGATAATAAAAACCAACTTGAAATTCAAAATTGGGCTTCTAGGTGCACTTGTTCGGGTAGAAGACTCGTTATTCAAAATCTGATGGCTGTACGCACCGTCGATTTTCCACACTGCGAAAAACATTCATACATTCATGCAGATGCTTCATTATTTAATTTCTTTAAAAGTAATACAGGGCGATAATATTTGGTGGCAACAGTTTGAAAAGTGATACGCCGTTTATGGTGATTAAGCGCAAAATCTTGGTTCGAGATTAATAGCCCATTTGGATTTACTCCCCTTTTGGGCTAAAAATATATGCGGACACACTGCATCGGAAATTTCAAACATGTGCTGTTTTGCTGAAGTTAAAATGTTTTGTGATTTTATTATTGAAATATGTGTAGCGTAAATGTGAAGAAAACGATGCTTAATAATACAGAGGAAAAAAAAAGAGAAAAAAATTGTTAGCAGGAGGGAGTGTAAGAGCAGACTGGTAGACTCCGAGCTCAGCGAGGCCGTTAAATAAAAAAAAAAACCTTAACAGGCCTTTTTGGGCGACTATTAAAATCTGAAACGTTGCAGACTTTTTTAAAGATTTGAATTATGTTAATAAAGTAAGAATTGGGTAATCACAGAGTGGACAGGTATTTAATACCTGCATTATTTTTATAATTTCTTATGTTTCTGCCATATACCAGATGGACAAGAAGAATTTTTAGAATTTCCATCGTTTCATATTTTAGGATTTTATCAAACGAAGACAAGAGCAAAGCACGTTGTTTGAACGATTCATTAGTGAATCGCATTGAAAGAGGACAACGGTCGTATTTTTATTATATTTCTTCCTTCTCCACCAAAAAGGAGAATTGCAAAGGTTGCGGAGGGGAGTGTAGCGAGGAAAAAGACGGTACAAAAGTGGTGTCGGATTACGCGGGGTGCGTCATTAGGTTGATACCCAAGTTGCAGGGGTGTTCGAGCAAGATATTTCGAATGCGTCGCTACAGGGGTTCTCCTCAAAAATAGATTTTACATGCAAAATTCAGTTGCACTATGAGCTATTCTTTTTTCATACAATAACTCTGCGTTCATACACTAGTCAGTTTCCTTCAGTACCTTTAACATATAAATTTAAAAAAGCAAGAAATTATTAGAAAATAACAATAATTAAATTCTAATAATTACTCTTAATTAAAAATATTACACGTGGTTATAGTCGAATTTGACAAAATGGATTTTCTGTCTTAAAACGTGTTTTGTTAACCTAAGTTGTCCGAAAATCCTTAAATATGATATTCTCTAGTATTATAAGTTCTGTAGCTGACAGTTTAAAGCAATGAAAGTTAAATTTTTTAATGATTATGTATGTTTTGTTATAAATACCATTTAACTTACAATTATTAATTATCAATAATTACTCTCATATTTTATCATAATAAGATGGGATTATTACGCTAGGTTCTTCTAAGGATCTTCATTCTCTCCTACTATTTTAAAGCAAGTACATGCATTATAGGTCACGATGCTGAAAGTTTCGGGAACATTAGTTTACTCTAGTGGTTTTTACACTTTGTCGATTCATGGAACCTTTAGAATTATTTTTTTTTCGGAGAACCCCAGCCTACCTTTAGAGAAACGTATCTCAAAATAATGTTTCAAGCAGTTCAGTATGTTTAGCTACTTTATGTAAAGAGAATAAAAGAAAAGTATTGTATTTTTGTTAAAAAATTTTAACATAAAATTTATGTAATTTACTAATGAATAGTATTAAAAAGTGCTCCAAGTCCCTTGCATTATATTTAGTAGCATTTTTTTACACAAACTGTCGAAGTCTAGCTCCAATGATTTTACCTACAATTGCCTTTCACATTCTGTTTTAATTTGCTTCTATATTTTGTTTTTGTTGCCACATACTTTGATAAAGATTTTTCACTTAAATACGTTTTCCCAATGGCATTAAAAGTTCATAGTTGTATGAGAAACTTCTTACGTATTCTGAGTGAATCTACAACTAAACTGTTTGGGGGCTACTCTTACTTAAATCTGCGTTTTAACGTCGAGTCTGTTGGTATGTCGATAAATTGTTTCCTTTCCTTCTGATTCAGAGTAGTACTCGAACAGATTTTTTAACCAATCACACTTAGGCTTGCTTCAGGGAAACATTCTCTTCTAGTTGTCTTCAACTGATAAAAGTTATAAAACTGTTCCCTAAATTCATTTTTCCTCAGAAAACGCTTTAGTTTTCACAAAACATTGCACGTTATTCAGTCTGACGTATCATGCCCACATGCTAATCTGCAACTAAATGTGTCTTCATATTTTTAGTTAATAAACATTAGTTAAGTAATGTAAATAACTTGAGATTTTCTTTCCAAATTTTTTATTTTGACTCGCGGAACCCTCAGATTTCGCGGAATGCAGTTTGAAGACTACTGATTTATTCTATTGTTATGTTTTTAAATTAATTTAATAAAGCTTTGAGAAATTGGCAATTGTTCGATCAAAAAGACGAATGTACTGATAAAAGTTATACATGGTCGTTTATCAATAGATACATCACTGCTGAATTGTTCAGTTTTTCTTCTTAGACTATTCATGATACTTATAACTTCTTCTATTTTAAAGGAATATCCATTAATTTAATAAGTTTTACGTTGTTAACTTTCTTCAGATTTTGAAACATAGTGGACACTTTATTATGAATAATCTTTTTTCGCCGATTGATGTGGATCTACTCATTTAATTGGAAACTGAGAGAAGGAGAGATGTTCGAACACTAGTCCAAAGTACTGCGAAACTGAAAGGATTATAATTATTAACCTTGTTCATGTGTGCTTTTCTTCGTGAGAGCCGAGGCACTTTGAGCACAGATCTCAACGATCTTGAAAGAGATGCTTACCTATGATGTACTCCAACCCTTCTAATTTGTTGAACAGGATCTTCGCACTTGTACAGTGAACAGTTAGCATCCAATATGCAAAGGCCCCTCGTGAAATATCGAGATTTTTTAAAGTACTTCTAACGAAGTAAAAGCATTCCAGAACATGTCGTAACGCATGTAAACATTCATACATCATACTTAGGACTTGAATATCATACACTAGCGGCTGAGCGGTAAAGTCGATGAACACTGGTAGTTCGTTCCGGGATTCGAATCTCGGTGAACGTGAGGCTGCATGGGGCCGTTTCGCGGTCAACCTGATATGTAATACGAGCCAATTTTTATTAAAATATCTTCCACGAAGGCATCCTGCCTCCTAGGCAGATAGATCTCGATTGCTTTTCCGTAATTAAATAAACCAACCACTAGAACCTGGAATAATTTATAATCAAAGAAAACTCGAAACGATTATTTTTTAAAGAATATTTAAGCTCAATGTTCTACATTTAAAAATTCGTTGTTTTAAAAAAATCTAACTTGAAAAATGGTTGAGAAAAATCCAGATCAAAACTATTACTTCATTCATTTTCCAAGCCGAGACAGAAAAGTGGTTGCGTTGATAATAAAATGACGCTGACTGCCTTACCAGATAGCCTGGGTTCGAATCCCTGAAAAGGCATGAATGTAAATTGTCTGTTCATTCAAAAGAGGCAAAAGAGGCCCACTTGTTAGGTGCCTGTACAATTAAGTTAGCACCGCTTCCTGCCTTAAAAGCGGCTAGTGCCCGTCACTGGAAAAAAAAGTTGTTTTTTAATGAAATTACCTCATTTGAATACACGAAAGATTTAAGCTTTTAACTCATCATTAAGAATTGAATTTTATTGATTGTTTTCAAATATACGATAAAAATTTTAAAAGCAATGAATATGTTTGTTTTGTTGATAAATTTCCATTCCAGAATGCGCCTAAGTTTAGTTACGAAAACTTAAATTTTCTATATGTATAGAAAGTAAATTACTAAATACGTAAGAAAACAATTGTAAGTGAATTCCCATTCACTGATGCAATCTTACCTCTCTGATGTAACTCGTTAGTTTTGTTATTTTTCAAAAATCGTCCAATCTGAACTCTACTTTATACTGCTATTTGAGGTTGATATATATCTCTAGTATAAATTTTGTAACAGTAATTATTCTGACACTACCAGCCGGATCGCTTGCTTTTCATTCAAAGAAGAAATATATTTGGAGGAAAATTTTGCTTGAATGACTCATCTGTAAATAACATTTATTGCAAATATCCGTACTTATTTAATTTTAAATAGCGTATTTATCCCCCCGAGCTTTTTGATCACAAGGTTTTGAAAACTTTGTAAGTATTCATATAATTTTCTCCTTCCTCAAAACTTTCGGAAAGCGAAATCTAAATTCTGAAAGGAGTTTATGCAAGTTTTAATTGTTTTCATTTTACTGATTGGTTTGCCCGTATAATTTGGGTGCATGGGCTCATGAAGCAATAATAGTGAAGAGCTTAAAGAAAACGGAGATAATGTTCTTGATGGTGCTGAAGATCCTTCAACTGATGGTGGTTTGTTTAGCTTGATGGTATAAATTTTGAAAACAATTTATCGAAGTATTGATTGTTTTCTTTTCGCTAACTAATTTGCTGGTAGAATTTGAGTGCATAGGCTGTGACTCATTAAGTAATAATAGTGAAGAGCTCAAAGAAAACGGAGATATTTAAACTTCTTGATGGTGCTGAAGATTATTCAGCTGACGGTGCTTAAGCAAGATGATAACAATGGATGACAATAACGATGGCACAGACAAGTTGAAAGTTGTGGACTTGCAGATTTGCAAGCTGTGGTAGACGACACAGGCAGCGCTTTCAGCAGGCCTAATGATTTATTTGAGGCCTAGGGATTAGCAGAGGATAGCGATAAAAGAGGGCAAGATTCGAGATGGAGGGAAGAGGAAATGAAGCTATCTTATTAAATGGTGTAATGCTAATATTACAATGTATTCTTATCGAAATCTAGGTTTCTTTTAAATAAATAATACTGGGATAGTTACTGGTACTTTATGTATAAATACTTTGTACTTTTTGATTAAGAAGATTAAAAGATTTTTCGACTCATTAAAAAAATATTGTATTTTTGATACATTATTAGGTTAAACGATTTCGTTTCTAATACTTATTATCAAATTTTGCAGTTTTACATCTTTTTTGCAAGCTTTATTACCAAGTTTTTTTCAAGGAAAAAATGAATACCGCGTTTTGCTTTTCTAGCGAGAGTAATAACCATTTCATCACCGATACGCTTGATTCCTCATTTCCAATATTTTATTCTTAATTACCTTATAAAGGATATACATATATATCTTTCAAAATTTGTGAAACTTTGTCATATTTGTCAATTAAATTACATTTGTTCTTTATTATGACTAATGTAGCTTATTACATTGTATGACATTTACAAATTTAACTGCACGAATATTTACTAAATTATTTTAAGATAAAACTTTCTTCCATTTATTGTAAATTATTGCATATTTTTAAGTTAATCCCATGAAATGCATAATTTTAATTGCCTATTTAAGTAATTAATTTTCATACAGAGTTCTTTACAGTAATTAGTAATTTCAGAGTTCTTTACAGTAATTAGTTTTGAAATGTTAGCTGTGCTTTCACTGCAGACTAAAATCGAAACATAAATTTGTTCGCTGCATATGCTGACCATAACATTACAAAAGCATATAAGAGGAAAGTTTTAATTTCTTTATAATACGACGACCATCAACTTAAAATGTTTTGCGTTTCATATACGCAAATTTTATTTGGAAGCGAGCCCGCTTATATGTTTAAAGTGTTTACGTCTTCATATTCCCTATATGTTCCTTGCATGTTAAATTTCTAAAGTTTTGGAAGAAATTCACTTTATTAGTTACTACTGAAGAAAGAAAAGACGGCAAAAATTTCAGTCTAGACTAAAAGTTTTAACTTTTAAAAGATACAAAAATAGAATGTCTAGACATTCTATTTTGGTATCTTTTAGGTCTTGTCCTCTTTGAACTACTATTGTTAACTACATTCTAAATTGTATTGTTCTTGAATATTTATAAGAGTGTTGATCCCGATATACCGTACCGTATATTCCGGCATATAACGCTTATCAATGTATAACGTGCACCTATAATTTCAAAATACATTTTTTAATTTTAAGGTATATTTGCTATATAACACTATATAACACGCATGCTTTTCCTTACGAAGAAACCTGAAAGATAACTTACGCGATGTTATTATCTTCTAAAGCCAGTCATTCGAATATTTTTTCCAGAACAGGATTTCGAACATTGGTATACTGAAATGGCAAGCGAGAAAGGGAACAATAAATGCTTGGAGAGAAATGCTTCAGGAAGTAAATAATTTCTCTAAAGAGGATAGGTTGTATGCAACGCAGGTGTGTACAAGAATGTTATTGTAGGGTTTCGAGAAAAGTAGAGAAATAATCAAAATACGAATGTACTTCCTACCCGAATGATTTCGAAGAATTAGAAATCCTATGTTTTCGTTTTCTATAGCCATTTGAAGTGACTTTGAAGTAAACATGAAAGGTACATCGCATTTGCTTTAATTGAAATCGGTTAAACCAGTGTTCGTGTTAATAGTACCTATGGCTTCCGCCAAAAGAAACAAACATAGTTCTAGTTTCGAAAACAAAGCCATTCAGTTTGTGAAATATAATGGAAATTGTGACGGAGCAAGGATGTTTGGTATTGGTGAAAGCTCCATACGTGAATGGAAGGAGAACGAAATCACAACATTGAATATGCCAAAGAAATAAATGTGCTTTGCGTAAAAGAATAAAGAAATGGAGTATCCTAGAACACAATTTTGCAAACTGGGTCATAGTAAATCGCTAGAATAGCCAGAAACTGCATTTAGATACATGTAGAAATCTGGTTTTTGCATGCTCATCTTTTACTTAGTTTTAAATTTATCAATTTTGTGCCTGGAGTTTAACACGCACCCTTAAATTTTGATCGTGTTACAATATATTCTTCATGTTACATGTTACAATATATTCGTGTATTAATACAATAATATGTTACAATAACTTCATGTTACAATATATATATATATATATGTTACAATATATTCGATACATGTTACAATATATTCGTAAGTTATTTATAATACGAATTTTTATATTCTCATTTCATCTTCTAGCACAGGTTTTCTATTTTTAACTCTCTTTTTCTTTGTAGTGTAAATTAAAATTTGACTTTTCTTCCACGTTTGGGCACTATATAAAAATTAGGTAGACTTTGTTCTCTTATCCTATACTGAATACGCAAATACAAGCCTATGCCAGAGCCATCATTTCTCATCTTAAATTACCAAACTTAAAATTGCTCTGAGTATTAGATAATGCCATCCCCCAGTAACCAAAAGTGGCCTAATTGTTTTACAAAATTATTCAAAAAATTCAAAAGTTGTGTAATCCGATGTTAGCTTTGTATTGTAAGTAAACTGATTTTCGGATTATAACTTTGGTGCTTTTTTTCATAGTGGAATTTAGAAGTAGAATGTAGTTAATCCGATGTTAGCTTTGTATTGGAAGTGAACTGATTTTCATATTATAATTTTGGTGCTTATTTTCATAGTACAGTTTAGAAGTAGAATGTAGTTAATCCGATTGTTAGCTTTGTATTGGAAGTGAACTGATTTTCCTATTATAATTTTGGTGCTTTTTTTCATAGTACAGTTTAGGAGTAGAATGTAGTTAATCCGATTGTTAGCTTTGTATTGGAAGTGAACTGATTTTCATATTATAATTTTGGTGCTTTTTTTCATAGTAGGTGTATAATGTACTTTTTCTTTCCTTTCTGCATGCCTTTGTGGTGTAACGGTAGCACACTCGGCGCATATTCGAGAAGTCCAGGTTCACGTCCCGGCGAAGAGACTGCTCATTTTTCTCGTCTTCTGCTTCAAAATAACCTACTGACTCTACAATGTATCTCTCTAGTACCTAGAATAGCAATTTTTATTTTTCCTAATGAAAGAACAAAGGCATTCAGTGCTTTATAAACTGGCTTTTAAATTGGACGAAGCAGCAAGTGCTTATAACATATGTTTGAACAGAACACAGCAATATATATCAGTATTAATGAATAAATTATATGTAATTAAGTTTGTTAGTAATCGCGAAGGGTTTTTCTCGAACTAGGATGCATTGAAATGTTCATTCATAGCTAGCGGTGGATATACGAGGTAGGGTGTGCATTTAATCTGAATTTTTAAGGATCTCTTATCTTCCGTTTACTAATTTTAAAAGTTAATTAATGATTAAGTAGTTCCTCGCGATTGCTACTTGCGTGACGTCATAAATTCGTCTGCGATCAGAATAAAAATAAGACTTATAGAGAAGACAGAACACAAGCCTTACAGAAAAGAAAAGCACTTGCTGTAATTATACCGTTTCTCGGAGGGTTTTCCCTCCGAGAAAACAGAAAATTTATAATTCATTAAACAAAATTCGCTTCATTCAAATAAAATTTAAAAATTTTGTTAAATTGATTCATTTATTAATTTGTTATTTATAATATTTTGAGTGTTTTTCATTAATTTTAAAGGCAATATTTTTTCTTGACTATTGAATCGATAAAATGTTGGAAGTAAAAATTATGCTCAATGTCTTTTACTTTATTAGATAAATATTTTTAATGTGTGGTAGATGAAAACTCTGGTAGAAGAAAATTAAAAGTAATAAACTGAACGATTTTTTAATATAAAAAAAATTCTTGAAATAAGAACTTAATTTTGGCATCTACAATGATCTAAAACCTAGGAAAAAAATCATTTCTTCTAAGTTAACTTCTGATCAACGCTCACAATTCCGATTTACTTCTACGCAAGAAAGTGAAATCAGGCACGAAACCTCTGTTAGTATTGTTACGGATTTTGTATTTAGTTAATTACTTTTTGGTAAAATTGTAATTAAAACTGTTTTATTTCCCTTTGTAATTCAGCGCGGGACGAGTTTTAAGAGAAAGCTACTCCGAAAAATACAGGAGTACGCACATTTAATAAACAGATATCTCGTAATTTATATTTAAATTGAAATAATGCAATTGTGTGTTAGCTGTAACTGTAATTCTACTATTTTGCTTTCCAGAAACCTCCAGAAATTATGAGAAGATTCTGGTGACTGATTAAAAAGTTTATAAAAGCCGGAGAAAAACATCTCAGTTCAGTTGCTTACTAAGTTATTGTTGTTTACTTAGCCGCTGTAATTTTTAGATCGGGTTAGCTTTCTCTGCGCTTTGAATTGTGTTCTATTTAACGTTTTACTCTTTAAAATATAACTATTGAATGATATTGCGATATTACACCAATATCTGTAAGGAAAAATTTCAACAATTTGTTTCATTTCTTGCGATAAGAATAAATTTTATTAACTTTTCATCAGACTTGTGCTTTCAATCTATTATAAACCCGTACTCACGCAATAGTATTATTTGACAAATTAATTATAAATTTATATTATTTGATTTTTCGTTTTTAAAAATCTAATAGAAACCTAAGAAGAAATTAGCCATAAAAAACATAAAAAATACTAAATAAAATCATTTTAGTAAAACATAATTATTTCTGATTCTTCTGAAAATTTCGTAGTACAGGCTAATATTGTGTATCTTCAAGGGATTTACAATGGCAAAGATATGTTTCAAATGCTTCCGAATTGCTTCTGAAGATCCAAAAAAGTAGCTTCTTGGTATTTCTTCGCAATTTAGTGTTTAATGGACTTCTTCATTTGAGTTCATATTGGCTGATCGGGTAGCATAACATTACGAGTCCAGTGAAAAGCGCGGTCTTATTTCCTTCGCTTAGTCTCTCTTTCTACAAAAAAACAATTAAAAGTCATACTGTGAAAGTGAAAAATGAAAGATTTAAATTATTCCGAAAGATGTTATAAAATTAACTTTCAATTATCAAGCAAGCTGCTGTTATTCCATGCATAATCGGCTCTATCATATCTTATATCCTATTCTTGCTTTTTTACATCCAATTTCTGATTTTTAATGTGCATAAGACTTTCATTCCGAAGTACTGCATGCAATGGTGGCAACACAATTTGCGCCTCGTCCCTCTTCGACCGATTGCCCCGCACGAGCGATATCTTACACTGATGATGACATTATCAGTGGCAGGACCTAACGAGTGATGCGTTGCCTAGCAACGGACCAAGCGCCGCATCTGATTAGCATCAGACCCTCATGCATCCAATTAAAATATTGATAATGGAGCCTTTCTTTTCTCATTCACGGACCAGGACTGACCCGAGAAGAGCAAGGAGGCATACCCAGAATCACGAGGTCGAGAAGCAGTAGAACACAAGAGAGATAATTCTGCCAAACGAGCTCTGAAATGCTGATACAAAGCAGATAAGTTTATACGAGACTTACGAGCTGATCATAGAGAAACTCTGAGGTGTTTCCAGATAATGGGCCGTTAAATTTTTATGTTATTGCACAAACTTTATAGAGGTTGGTGGTTATACGAAGTGTCTTTGGGCGAAGTGCAGCGATAGAAAAATATAGTCGTGGCAAGAGAAATATGGTCGCACTAATAGATATTCAATAGGTGAGTATCAAAAGAAAATAAATAACTTTGGACTTGAGGTTTATGGAAATAAGCAATTTATTTCAGATTTCAACAATAAAATTTATACAAAACAACTGATTTTGTATGACTAGGAATTACTTTTAAAACTTCAAACAACGAAAATAATCGTAAAAATAACATATATGTAGATATTTACGGTTCTGTTTTCTTTCCATATGATGCAGAACAGGTCACCTTGATGCTTAAACGCATATTTAAATATAAGTAACGCAAACTTAAAAATTTTTTACCGTCTTGCATTTTATTTTCTTTTTTACTTTTTACGTTTTATTAATAAGGGTTTTTAAGCTATTCTATCACTTGTAATACAATTGTTGCATAAGATATCGTAGCAAATATTTATTAAGACAGCACTAAACTCATTCTTGAAAAGCGAAATTTTCTGCTGCAAAATTATATTAAATTTTACCTGAAATAGTTAAGGAGAAATGTATTCTTGAGCAATGTAGATTTTCTGTTGAAGGTGGCGAAGATTGTCGTGACAGTGTCAAAGTCCTGATCTCGAACAGGGAGCTGAATGCAGCTATGTTCTGGTATGTGGTAGAATAACTGCACGTAAGAAGGATTTAAAATCCCCTTTTATTAAACCGCTATTTACAGCCACTTCCCAACTCGGAAGGGATAACAGAAAATAATGACCGCATTTGTGTCTAAACTGAACAATCAAATAATTTAAAATAACGTTGAGTAGAAAATTAAGTAGTCGTTGCTCTCAGAGCTTTAAACGCGAGGTTGGCCTCTATTCTAAACTATCAATGGTGCGTAGCAAGATTTGGCTAATACTAACGCACTTAGATTACTTCAATAAATATTAAAGTAACAGCGCTAAGGCTTAGAACTTAAATACTAGCTAGTCAGGTGAACGTCGAACAGAGCCGGAGCGATCTGAGACTAAAAGCTCTCTCACACTGAGAAGTTCCTCGCTAACCTTTAAATACAAAACTTGGCTCCAATTCAAATTAGCATAAAGCTGAATCGCGTGCTCATTCTAACAGGAAGTTGAAATAAGAGTTCACGGGAAACAGAAATTAACATAAAAATTTGTTAGTTTAAACTAAAACCTTACAAGGTTTTTTTATACTGGAGAAGCGAAAAATAAGCAATGCCCTCGACGGGACTCGAACCTGGACCTCTTGAATACGCGCCAAGTTTGCTACCGTTACACCATGAAGGCATGCTGGAAGGAGGGAAAAAATAGAGCGACTGAGGGTGAGGGGATCCAATCGCCAAATCCTGGTGGTGAAGAAATATTGTCCCCCACGTTTTAGTTCCGGTGCTCCTGCAAAGTTATTAGATTATTTTGAAGCTGGAGAACTGAAGAATGTGCAATGCCATCGCCGGGACTTGAACCTGGACCTCTCGAATACAAGCCGAGTGGGCTACCGTTGTACCACGAAGGCATGCTGAAAGAATGGAGAAAGTACCTTATATCATCAATAGCCATGATAAGCCAAAAAAAAAAAAAGATTAAGGGCTACTTTCAATATGACGTAGTTTAAATTTAATTATATTTACCGGTACTTTTGTTTTGACAGTCAAACGTTACTGTTTTTAAGCTTACTAATTATTTATTAGCAGTTTTTCTTTTTTACAAATCTAAAAAGGCATCCACGGCTTCAAATAATAGCCTTTTTACGAGTGAAATAAACTACAAAATCTTTGCTAGCTTCTTTCCATTCCATTTATCTAAGGAAATCTGTACTAAAATCTGATACATAATATTTTATCTCCAGCGCGCGAGATAAAAATGTCATTTCCGTACCTGAGTACCTAAATGTATTTCGGTAACTAGAGCCATCCAATTTTGAATAACGTACATCTTCATCTGAATATGGACACATGGAAGCCCACATTTGGAATTTGTTTCTTTTGTAAAGGAACAGGCAGCTATTTTATTGTCTATTTCAAATTTTGTAAACATTTATGAGTTTTTGATTAACAAACTCGATGATTTCAAAGCGAGCAATGGCAACACTGTGCGGAAAATAGCATTTTTATCTCCAGCGCACTAGACTGACTACTGCAAATTTTAAAAGATAGGCTATTTTTAAATAGTTTGTGATATTGCTGTTGAATTGAATTTTTTAAGGTTTAAGTGCGAAGAACATGATATTTAATAAACGAAGGTAACACACAAAACGTTATAATAACGCCTCTTTGAGAAAATGTAAATGCTGAAAACTTTCAGATTTCATTTATTTGTTTATTTATTTATTTATTTATAATGCCGTCTAACATTATTCAGACTGTCAGACACACATTTTAGACGATTTTACTTATAAAGGAAATAAATAACTTTCGCTATGAAAAAACCAGTCGTATGCTTAGAATTTTTTTCTGAACTGGAAATCTAATTTTGAAATTTAAATGTATGGTCTGAAACTTGAGAGTTTTGTTAATGAGCGGGAACCTATTATCCATTTAAGAAAGATGTTTCTTTCTGCTTTATTTATATAGCTGATGTTTATATAGAGTAATTTCGTTTCGGAAGAAATAATTATTAGTCCATTTTGATTTTTATTTAGTCCCTAAGGGCTATTACTTTCGTTTTGCGATTTTGCGTCGATTCACTCTGAATGCCCGTTTCACTTTTCAAATTGTTGCCACTAAATGTTATCGCTCTGCATTAAATTTTAAAAAATGAAAACTCTGCATAAATGTATGCATGTTTCTCGCATTGTGATAAAACCTAGAGCCATCGAATTTTGAATGACGTAATCCTACTGCGAATATGGGCATCTGGAAGCCCTAATTTTGAATTTACGAATTTCTGATTAACAAACTAAATGATTTCAAAGCGAGCAATGGCAACACTGTACGGAAAAAAAACATTTTTATCTCCAGCGCACGAGACTTACGGAAATTCTAAAGATATGTTCATTTTAAAATGATTTTGAGATATTGATTTTGAACTGAATTTTATGGTTTGAGTACGTAGTACATGATATTTAATAAAGAAAGGTAGCACACGAAACGTTAAAAAAACGCGCCTTTGGACGTAATTTAAAATCTGAAATCTTTCAGATTTTTTTTATTAAGTTGTATTTTTTAAATTACTTCCTTTTCTTTCCAAAAAATTTCCTAAAAAACATATCTTCTTCACGTTCCATTTAACGCTTCGGTAGCAAAATGAGAGATACATGTTTTGCTTAGCACAGCCATTTTGCAAAACATTTTTTAAAATGTTCAAATTCCAAACAGTTAGTTATGGAAATTCATTTCTAATTATCTTAACCCTTAAATGCATGAATTTTGATTTTTATTTTTAGAGTCAAAAATGCATTAGAATTGATATCAAATAAAATAGGAAAAACACTATTAAAAAAAAGCTAAAGTTTTCATTCGAATTTTTGAAAAAATATTTTTAACTTTAACAGATTAACTTTTATAAAAATATATGATAGGCACATGTGTAATAACAATTTTATGTAATAAGGCATACCTTATAAAATTATTCAAACAATTTTAAAACTTTGAACGCATCAAAATAATAAATACAAAATGAAAAATTTGAAAAAACACAAATGATGTCCACACCCTACACATCACTGATTTGATTTACATGACTAAATATGAGTATGTTGCCAAACGGCAATTGTCTACTTCTAACGATTATCTCAAGTTTTTCAATATCGTTAGACATAACCGTATTTTTATTCATCTTTTTTAAAGGAACAGGCAGCTATTTTAGTCTACAACAAGTGATGCACTTTTGATAGTAATTCGTTCACTGTGCTTTTAAGATTTGCTAAATAAATGAATAAGAAATGTTTTTTAAGTTGTCCGCTGAAACATCGCGGCATTATCATCGCGGACAAAAACGTCGCAGAGAAAACAAATCGAAGCAAAAACGTCGTAGTACAAATCGTCGTGAGAGAAAAGAAAGAAAAGAGAAAATATCGCAGTTTTGAAACACCGTGGTGCAGAATATTGTCGTCGAAAATGAAGTTGTTCAATAACTTCGCAGTTTTTGAACATCGTCGTGTAAAATATCGTGGTAAAAAATAAAGTACATACAAATCATCGTATGACGATAACACCGCAGACATACGTTTTTTAAGTTTTACAAGTTGTAGACTTATATTCGCGTAATAATTTATGAGCGCAAGAAGGAAAAACCAACATTTTTATTTTTATATTTCATAATTTTGAATTAAACTAATAAATTTTTGCTGAAAAAGAAGTTAAGCATTTGAAAACTAGAAATGAATAGAAAATTAATGCAACTTATAGCTCTTAGTAGAATCTTAAACTCACATAATTAACTAATAAAGGTCAGAAGTAAAGTAAATTAATCTTTTTTAATAACATTTTACTGATAAATTAACAAACGAGAAAGAAAATAATTTGATAATTAACTTAAGAATTCATGTGGATGTAATCTCAAGCAGTTACTTATCTTCCTTTTTCTAAACTTTTTCAGAATATATTTTTCATGAAAAATTATTAGTAAAACTTTATAAAAAAGATTAATTTATTTATATCCTTTATTAATAAACTATACACGGTTGAGATTCTATTAAGTGCTATAAGTTGCATTAATTTTCTATTCATTTTCTGTTTATAAATCCTTAACTTCTTTTTCAGCAAAAATTTATTAGTTTAATTCAAAATTATGAAATATAAACATACAAATGTTTTCGCTCTTGTTTCTTTTCTCCCACGATGCTTTGCACCTCGACGTTGAAGCCTTGCGTTGTTTTCTCAGCGACATTTTCGTCTTGCGTTGTTTTCTCCGCGACGTTTTCTTCCGCGATGTTTTTGCCGCGACGTTTTCGACTACTTTTTTTAAAGAGTTACTAAATTGTTGATTACAGTTAAAGTATGGAAAGAAACCAAAATATTCTATGTATGCTAGAGCTGCTCAACCATGATAATGGATAATGGTTAACGACTGCCATACCGTAGAGCCTGGGTTCGAATCCCTGAGAAGGCATTGATATTTGTAAATATATAGTATCTATGCGGCATGGGGAACTCTAAATACGCGGTTAGCCGAAAGTCTTATCGAGAGATTAGTAGTAGGGAAAAGGGGTGGGAGACTCTTGGACCCGTCCTCTCGGGGTTCTCTTCTTTAAATTTGGGGACGGAACTAAGCAAAGTCGTATTCTAACCTGTATGGTGCCCAAGGCTCTTTCCGAAGACAGGCTCAATCCTTGCCACCATGAATTTTGTGGACTGGCTCTGATATCAGACAAGCAAGACTGGTCACAACAGCAGATATTTCATTTTCATAACATGTGTGCTAGATATTTCATACTTCGAAGTAGGTGCATTTAGTATGTAAACCATATCTTGCAAAAACAAAATTCGTAAAATGATTATGCCTTAGTTTCTGATTAATGAAGAATTTAATCATTCTTGCTGTTTAAGAGAAATATTATCTTTGTACGAAAAATGAGACCTTTTGTGCCTCCTCACATGTAGCCAATTCTCAGAGTTTTATTATTTGGCAAAGCATAATATCTCTAATTTATCTTTCATGGAAGAGACACACGCCAATGTGACAATCAAAATCGCTAACACAATCTTGTATTTGGCGTACATTCACTAAAAACACTCAATGATTTCGAGGGCAGCTACAGGTCCCTCCTCATCAGGAGATTGCTTTTATTTTGTTCTCCTGATGAGGAGGGACCTGTAGCTGCCCTCGAAATCATTGAGTGTTTTTAGTGAATGTACGCCAAATACAAGGTTGTGTTAGCGAATTTGATTATCTTTCATGTTTAGTCAATATGCTGTTGAGTAAAGTACTGACTGATTTACTTTTAAGATTTATTGAAATTTTAGATGTTTCTAAAGCGGTATGTTATATAATTAGCCTATAAATATTTTTGTTAATAGTTGTTTACAATTTTTAAGTTTATGAAATTTTAATCTTTTGTTTAGATAGTGAATTTGGTAAACTTTTTTTGAAGTATTAAAATAACAACCTAAAGCTTCTACTTTTTTTTTTACATTGCTACTTTTTTTTCAGTTTAATTACTTGTAAAAGGATTTCTACGATTGAATTTCTTTGAAAAATATAAAAAGAAAGTCAAAAAAGAATTTCTTGCAAGCAAAATGAAAGACTTCTCCAACTAGCTGTTGGTAAGCTTCTCTGAAACTGAGAGAGGGGCCAAGCCGTCAGCTCTGTTATGTTATAGCTGTTTCAGTGGAGTGTAGCATGACAAGCGTTTTCCGGCGCAAAATTGTCGAATATTACGGAACATGATACGCGTAATCAACGCAAGGTAAAGGAGAAAACATCTGAATAAGATTGACAGGATCAGCGATGTTCTTCAAAGACAGTAAAATGGTTCATACAATCTCAGTCACAAGTGCATGTTTTTATACAAAGAGAATTTAGGGGGCTGTAAATTATTTAGGATCTTTATCGTTTATAGGACTAGAAAAATAATTAATTTGTTTGCGTTTCTCTACTCTGTTGGCTTTGCTTGCGTTGATTAAATTCTCGGTTCAACTTCGAGGAGCGTTAAATTCAAGAGCTTTAAACAATTTTTTCTTCCTTGTGCTAAGTAAAGGCAGTATTGTAATCGCGAAAAATTTCGGCTATCGTGTTTCAACAGAAATATCCATTTTGACTTTCGCCAAAACTATTTGAA
>KK119523.1:200823-214882 GCA_000611955.2 Stegodyphus mimosarum | reverse complement strand
TTCCTGTGTTTCCTGTGTTTTGCCATACTGAAAATGAAAAGTCTTTTTTTTTTTTTTTCCTACTCTTCTTCTAGAAGGGGATTTAGACCCAAAAGTCTGGAAAATTCTGCCGGTTCTGAGCATAAAGCTCGCTCTTATGACCTCAGGGCTGCATTTTTAAACCACTTAGAGGTGTTTTTCGCCAACCATAATTAGCCTTTTTTTGTATAAGACTCAGGGAAAAGCATGCGGGTGCTTAGGATGCAAACTGGTGCAATTTTCGAAGAATAATAATCCCGTTCTTGGTAGTTTTGTGTTAGAAAATGGTGAAAATACATGTTATGGAGTTGGTTTACTCTCGATTTTGATTCGGTGAATATTATTATGCATAAACTTAACAAGATAATAGCTATAATTATGGAATGGTAATGAGACCTGTTTTAAGGTTTCGTGTAAAATGACTGCTTAGAATTGTAGCTACCGGATAAAGAACTAACAAAAGTTATGTTGTCCAATAATGCCGCTCAAACCGCATAAAAACCTTTATTTATTCTTCGAAAATCGTTCAGACAATTTTATTGTAGTTTAGACAATAAGTTTTTCTCAATTATCGTTAGAAAATTCTGTAACAGAATTATGCAATATATGGTGTTAGCAATATCTTGCAAATTTTTATGTCCTGCGCTATAGCTGCAGGATCGAAGTAAAATAGACTTAAAGCATCTTAAGTTAAAATTAAATTGGAGTCAAAGCAAGGCAATTGCATAAATTAATTGGAATCAGTTGGCAATAGATCTTTAAATTCATAAATTCTAATTAAAAGGATCCTTCCTTCAATCATGGACCTTATAAGACCAGCTCGAACAGCCCCATTCCATCGCCGTTTAACGGCAGCACATCTTAGCACTTATTCTCCATACACCACCACTTGCCTAGGAGCAAATCCAAAGACATGTTAAAGCCCACAGTGTCTAAATGCTTGTACACCACTAAATCCACGATCCTCGATCGCTTTTTCTCGTCCACTGCTGCTGAAATAAGCCACGTTTCTCGCTTTGCCTTCTTTTTTCACTGTCTGAAATGTAAATGACGTACATCGAAATTACGAGGCGCGCTTTACACCCCTAATATTATACCAGTTTTAAGCAAAGATGTATTTCTGAATAACTGTTTCTGTGAAAAGTAAAAATAATATTTTAACCATAAAGCCAGTTGTGAATTTCGCATCAGTCGTCATCACAGCAGACTCAAGCTTGATTTGTCTTTCATCTCCAGCAAAACTACAGCATTTATGTATATATATATGAAGGAAACTATTTAAAAAACTAACTTTAATTTAGTATTGCCCTTTGAATTCTTCATTTTAATTTGACTACGTCCCTTTCCTGTCTTAAAACTATGAATCTGAACTGCGTCATCTGAAAACTAATCCGCATAATGTTATCTTATTAACCCTACAATGCAGTTAGCTCTTGTTCAATCACCGTTCAAAAAAAAGAAATCAACTCTATAAATACCCTTGGCTGAAATGCGCGTTTCCTGCTGTATTAACGTGAGTTGCTTACTTCTCCGCTTCATGTATCGAAAAGCAATAACTTGTATATGGATTTGTGGGATTCTTATTGCATTCGTAGTGATGTGTGAAAAATAATATGTGTCCCAAAAAATTATGCATCAAGAAATTCAATTATGTGGGGAATTTCTAGCTACGTTTGACTCCAAATTCCATTCTTTTACTATTCTATATGTACGCCAGCAACATTTATAAACATCTGAGTTAAGATTAATTGGTGCCTTCTCTTTCATGCATCCTAAAATATTACATATATGCGTGATGATAATAATTCTGTTCGTTGCGTCTAATTGCTATTAGATGTGGGGCGGACCACACAGAGATCGCGTGTGAATAAAAAGCAAAGCTCTTTCTAATCAAAATTATTTTAAATTTTGCATACATGATAGAACTGAAAAATTAACGAAAGGAAATGTGATACGTAATTTTCTCTTTTTTGGGGAGGTAGGGGTCTTCTTTTTCCCCTCTCTCTTTTTTCTTCTGTCTCTCTCTTTTTCAGGCATTTATTAGTTTATTGTTGAAGTTATAGTTTCTCCTTTATAATTTAAAAATATTCACATTAGGAGTAATTTTCGAATGATATTATTCTTTAAAATAGGAACGAATCTGAAGGCAAAAAGAAAAATGAAATTTCAAAGATAGACCAAAATATCTCTTTAAACCCCAAAATTCTTTTAATCCTTGTCAGAAACCAGATATTTTCCTTTGAAGGTTATCTATTCGTGGGAAACAGTAGATAATTGTCGGATAACTAAAACGTAAAAGGATGCAGGGGGGAAGAAAGCAAAGTAGCTAGAGTTAAAAATTCAAGCCTTGACAACAAAATGAGGCTATTGCAAGAGTTACTTATAAGTTCAAAGCAAAAGGTTATTATTATCATTATTTTAGTTCTTCTATACCATAATCTTGCTTTAAATTCTTTTCAGACCACTGCTATATAGCGTCTAGATACATAACGCCTCTAGAACGTTAGTAATTTCGCATTAGCTAGTTTCGCATTTAACATTAAATTTGGCAGTAGAAACTGAAATATGATTTTAATTTGCGTAAGTCTAGCATAAGCATAATATCTTCTATTGAAAAGTCCCCCATGAAAGTTCGTATTCGAAGAAAGGGTTCTAGAATGCTCTTTTCCATATTAGACTTGTATATAACATTTTTCTAACATAGATATTCTGACACAAAACTGTACTTTTTCTGAAATGATATACTGATATTTTTCCGTATTTCGATTCTACGACTCACATAATGCCTAAATATTATTATTATGTTTTTTTAATTTGGCGAGAAACGTACCCAGAAATAAAAAAAATTAACTTGGCTTTTTTCAGTTAACGCCCAAAAAATTCACTTGGCGAAATTTTTAATTGATGGTAACCTATTTTCCTTTCCCTTTCATTGTACACGATCGGTAAAATAGAGGAGCATCTTTCATTCTTTCAAATAATCTTAACAAAATGCGTAAACCACATTTAGCGTGATAATCATTAATAATAAATATGCCAAATTTCAAAATGCGCCGATATATAAATTTACGTTTATCTTGGGAAAATTTCAATAAGAACTCTGATTTTTGCAGGTATACCTAGAAATATATCTATTTTAAGGGGGATGGTAAAACGTTTATGCATTATTGATCAAAACATTTTCGTTTTTCGATAAATTTATAAAAAATTACAAAAAAAAAATACAAATTTTAAAAGGAAATAAAAAATACCTGCGAAATGTTTTAAGATTGTATCAGAAATTCGAATTGTTAAAGAAAGAATTAAGTATGTTTCATAAAAAAGGGGATATTAATAAATATATACCAAATTCAATAAGCATTGAGAAGCTAAAATTTTGAAAACTAAATGGTCTAAAAACTACTCGTATGATTTTTACAAAACTTGCCACTCTTGCATAATCTGAGTTATAGAGTCAAAATATGGATAAAAAAATCAGTATGTCATTTCAGAAAAAGTTCGAATTTGTGTCAAAATACCTATGTTAGAAGAACGGTATATATAAATCTAATATATACACTAAGTCGCGCTTTCGACATGAAAAACGTAAGTTAAATTTCATCAACTATCCCAGTAGAACGGAAAATAGAGAATTGTCCCCCCCCCTTTTTGGGTGCAGAGTATGCATATTTAATTAAGTGGGTTATTAGCAAATCAAAAACTTCGAGTGCTTTCTGCATAATGTAGATCTCAAATTTGACATTATTTGTCGTATATAAATGCGATGCACTTCACTTGAAGCTTTTAAAGTGACGTAAGTCAAGTTTACCTCGTTTCAAGTGTTTACCTTGTTTCTCTGAAACAGTTTGCAGTTGCCCTACAGAGGATTTACTTTCCGATCGCTATTATGCCAATACCTCTATTGCCAAAAAAAAGTCAAGAAAGACATATTGATTAAAGCCAAACTTCTCTAACATAGCTGCACCACAAAAGGCTGGCAATAGAAACCGACTTGCCAATATGAAACCAGCGATTTCCACCCTCCCCCTTTCCGCCAATAGAAGGTACAGAACTGAAAGAGGAATAATTTTTCAAGATTGATTCTCTGTATCCAATGGTGTAGTGGTATTTTTTTTATTATTATTTATTTTTCTTCTTTTGGCTTTTCATTTACTCCCTGAGCTGGCTGCGCAATGGTAGAGTGCAGTCGACAAGAGCGGAAGCCGACTCAAGGTGAAAGGTGACGCCTAGGGACCATTTATCAAGCGATTCTTTCGATACAGTGACCTTAATTTATGTCTTGGTAGTACTGGACTTGGAGGCTGTTATTTGATATTTTTTCTTAGAAGAATCTTTTCTTGGAGACGTTATTATGTATACTTCTCAAAGCAACTTTTCTAGTAAGCATGTGGGCGACTGTTTTTATGGATGGGGTTTAAGACTGGGCAAACTGGGCTTTTCTTCTTGACGACACTTCCTGGTGTCTGTCGAATTCCGGATTATAAAGTGCCTCATGGAAAAAAAAAACTAAAATTTATAAAAGAAGAAATTTGCTTCATTCTGTCTATTGCTTTATTTACTGTAGACTCTCTTTTAACCGGTCTAAATGGGATCGCGGTTAAGCCGATTAAGCAAAATTCAGGGGAAAAAATATTTAATTGATGAAAATGCAATATTTTATAGTGAAAATAAGCATTTATTAAATGTGTCAATTTATTACAAAAGTTTTACGTATCATTAGTAGGAATTTTTAAAAATTCAGTCATTTTGATTCTGCTGAAGGCTGGGAATTTAGTGACTCGTTGCATAATTTCGCCATTTTTTTTTAAGCATCACATCAGTGGAGGAAGCCGATGCCTGTTGTTCCACATAGCATAAAGCCATTTCCAGTGATTTTGTTCCATCTGTATGTGATACGACGGAGGTCACACTGTGAACGATGTCGGAGTCATCTTCGTTGTAAATCACCTTAAACCATCGTAACCTATTATTGAATTACATTGTAATGAATACTTCCCCATCCTTATTCCGAAACCCTTTTATTTTTGAATTAAGAGGAGTGTGCTATAATACCTTTAATACACTAAGTGTTTCTTTTCCTTTTTTTAATATATTATTTTTTTTATTTCGTATTTAAAATAAATAATTACAGAACTTTCATTTTTTTTATTTTTCTTACTTTGTATTTAAATTAATTACGGCCGGTTAAAAGGGAGATCCGGTTAAACAGAAGCCGGTTAAGAGAGGTATTTGTTTGCTGTTTAGTTAATTTTATGGCAGATCACGCTCTTATAGATTATGTATTACTAGAAACAAGAGATGTATAATATTAGGATACCTAATTATTAGATTAACAAAACAAAAAAGAACAGAGTATTTTTTTTTCCTTAAAATATTTGAGTTCAATTGAAACGCGAATCCAGTAGTGGCATAATGGAGAAAACTACAAAACGCTGATAATTCATAACGAATCCGGTTTTCAGCATCAAAGGGCTTTCTACGTGAATGGGGGGAGGTTTTATATTTTTCCTTTGCCACCACACAGAAATAATTTTAAGATAAATGATTAATAATTCTTGAGGGTATGAAGACTTAATACTATCAAGTACAGGCTACTAATCAGAGAAATTATATATGTGGTTATAATATGTCTTACAGTGTAACTAGATATTATGAAATACAAACGATTTGTGTAATTCTGATTTTTCTTTAATACCACAATTTGCTAAACTGTAGCGGTTATAAATAAACTAAACACCACCAGACGTGACCACTGTCCTGATCTTCTCAAGGAAAGTCTTTCAGTGTTTTATTTATTACCCCAACAGATAATTTATTGGGTCTAATGGTAATTATACTTGGGAAAACAAGGCCTAATTCTGACATAGATACAGATATTATATAAATTTGAGAAATCACAAGTTTGGGAACTGTTAGAAGACAAGAATTTAAGTACCTTGCATTGCATCTACTTTGCCAGGTATATTAATCAAGCCACCAATGTACGTTAAAATAGTAATAATAATGATATTAAAAGAGATAAAATAAAAATAAAAATAGCAATAATAATAGTTTAAATACAGGCAATGAGTATAATAAAATTTAAGAAATACATTTCCAGCATTATGCTTGAAATTCACTCCAATGTCTATACACAATCAGTAAAATAAAATTAACTCATTAAATTCAATTCAAGTTATGAGGAAAATGTCTTTGAAACATGTATCCATACGTTACTACGCATTTATTCTTGTACAGTAAGTGATTACTATTTCGACTTTTCTTTGTAACGTCTTTATTTTTGCAATGCTTTGTAATGCATTCATGGAGGACTTTTTAAGGAAAATTGGCTCTATACACGTTACCACGAAAACGCTCATGCAGCGAGCCCGTTTGCCGGGGTTCGAATCACGGACCGAACTACCAGTGTTCAGCGACTTTACCGCTCGGCCGCTGGCACCTCTGTAGAACAAAATGGTAGACAAAAGTTGAGGTGAGACTAGTAGGTTTTTCTTTTTCTTTTTGAGATGGAGATAGCAGGCAGTTATTGCCCATCATGTAATTATTAAGATAATTAAGTTAAGAAGCATGCGCACAATAACATATCCCTAAACCTGGCTCGAAATGATTAAGTTTTTTCTAAATATAAAATTTTGTAAAATTATTTTCAAATGAAAAGAATTCAGTCTCAGTATATTGAGGCTTTTGATTAAAAATCGGTACCAAAGGAAAATTAACTTTTTCAGATATTAATGCTCACTTAGGGTGCATCTTTCACAAGTAAATAATAATGAAAAATATTTTTTAAGTATTTATTTCATAGTGGTTATCAATTTGAATAACTACAGAAGGCTTGGGGGGAGGAAACGACAATAAACCTAAAATTTCTGGTCTTAAATAAAGAAGAAAAAAGATGCATTTATACTTGCATGATTTCTAAAACCTTTTATTTACATAACTTTTCCATTAGTATAGAACGTAAAACTCGGCTTATTTGCTTAAGATAATGTTTTCACCTCAGTCATTATCGTTCGCAGTCAGTAAGTGGAATGCAATTACAAGAAGCAAGTTTGAAATCTTTAGCCTAATAAGACATGCATTCCATTAAAATGGCATCTTTACATTCCAATATTCCGATTTCCCCAGTTTTTCACCCCCCACCTGTGACTGCTCGACAAATTTTTCCCTTTCAGAGTTCAGAGGTCGCGATTCGAAGTTCAAAAAGAGGCATAAAATGGGATCTAACTTCTCTATAGCAAGGTCAGACAAAGGTCAATGTATTGAGAGGACTCGTGGGTAACTAACCTTAGCTTTCCCACCTTCAAGTTTTCTTCCCATTTGTGAAGCCAGAGAAAAGTCTGTTGTAAGAACACGGCGGCAGAGTTCAAAGGTTACGTAGGTAAAAGTCAGGTTTGCAACATTTGGCTGAATATCACTTAATCCGCTTAAGTCGTTTCTATTGGATTGACGAGGAAGAGACTTACGAAAGTGCAATAATTTTAAACAAATGCCAGTGAAAGTTTTTAAAATGGTTTTTAAGGATCCATTTATAAAATATGTTTATGAATGGGACTCAGATTTAAATGTCATTAATGAAAGCTAAGTCCTACAATATGCAGGTATGATTTAAACAAATTTCATTTTAATATGGAAGAGCAGCTTCAATTTAATAAGAAAAATGCCAAATATATTCTCCATATTTTCACAGAAATACATTACTTCAAATAAACGTGCGATATATTATGATAAATTCACTTGAATTATATAAATATCAACACTACCTCTCATCTTGGATCTAAATGTGTCCAATCGGTTTTGCTCAAGAGATGCTGAAATTTTAATTGACATTTAAGCTTTCGTATACCATTTTTATTCATGTCCAATAAATGTTTCAAATTAATCATTCTTGCTTCTTTTCCCATCTTCTACCTCCGCTAACAATTACCCCAGACATTTCCGGTATATGTTCCTATGCAATTCTTAATTCTTATAATATGTCCTACCACCCCTAGAAGTTTGTTTCAACATTTACTGTACACGCTGTATATTAAATGATCTGAAACATTAAACAATTGTCCGTATTGATTGTGAGTGAAATGGGTCGAGATTTTCGTATTTCTAAAACAAATACGTTTGAAACGTGTAACATCTATGACTGAAATCAGTTTTCTGGGAACAAATACAGAAGCTGAGGTTGCTTTTCTATAATAAACACAATGAAACTTCTCATAGCGACCGGCCCTAAATGTGGCTAATATTTCAAGAATAATGTTGGTACTGAACAAAGCTTATGTTGTATATACATAGATAATTTACATTTTCACATTTCATATTTCCATATTCTCAAAGATTCAACTATTTCAACGGAAGATCAACAGTGTTTTGAACAATTAAAAAAACAAGAGCTAAACCTATATTAAGTGTTTTATATTATAATATGTATTATACCTTTAATAAAGTTCCTCTACCGTCCACCGAAATTCTCTTGCCTCCGAATGATTTCGCAGAGAGGCCTATATACAGCCAACTACTGAAGTTTTACATTCTAATTGAAAAAAGTGTTAAACTCAAGAAGAATATCACAAATGCTCTGCTCCATAATTCACATTTCTTTAAGGTCTGGCCAAGAAAACTCAAACAGAAATAACTGACTTTATTTTAAGTAAAACATAGGCAGTTTGCTCATTTTTGATTAGGGCATGAGTAAGTTGCTGCAGAAGGTAGCTTAAAAAATGATGATGTTTTCCGAGAAAGAAAATGCCTTTGTTTTCTGGCAAAACAGATGTAAAGTAGAAAATTAGAAGGAAATAAATTTAAATGGAAATCGAAGAAAATTTACTTTTTGCAAGCATAATTAAATTAAAATATGATTTTTGCAATCATAATTAAATTAAAATAAATTTTTACACTGAGGAATAACTCGAAGAACTGCCCCGTCACTTCTTTTCGTCACAGTGATGAAGCAAGCATAAAAAATCAGCTGCGCCCTCACCGGAATTCGAACGACAAACCTTCCAGTTTACAGTTAGACCTCCTAATTACGTACATTACAAAAGCACGCGAGAGAAAATGTTATAATCGTTACATTCTCTCACACTTAAAGGGAGACTTGAGAAAGTCACACGATCCAGTCGATCGCATCTAAATTATGGATTAATCTCTATCATGTTTTAGTTCTGGCGCCGCTGCAAAGTCCATTAGATATTTCGTACCAGAAAACATGTTAGTGTTAGTTAATTGGGTCCTCACTGAGGTTCGAATCACGGAGGTTCCAGTTTGCTTGCTGGACTTGCTAACCACTTACAAAATGAGGGCATACGCAGAGAGGGGGACGAGTTAGTTCCTTATATTCTTCTCCACCTAAAAGGCGAATTAGGAAAGCTACCATACCCAAGCAACCAAATTAGGATCATGATGTGTCAGCGCAACATTTTTAGATGAAACACCAATGTATAGAATATAGATCATTAGAGTTTTCAAATCTAAGGAACTTGATGAGTTAATTGTGCTCTCGCCGAGATTTGAACTAGGAATTTTCCATCTGCTGTCTGTACATGTTGAATTCTGATAACACGAGAGCACGCGCTGGGAAATATATTTAATTCCCTTTAAATTTACATACCAAATTAATATGTAGATCATCAAATAACTGAGATTTGTTGATAGAAGGTTTCTTCAAGCCATAACCGAAGTAATAATGCAATGCACATATGAAGTAATTATTTAACATTTTTGGGAAATTTGTAATGCCTTTTATTGCTCACCTCAGCCTACATCCCCCCCCCGCCCCGAAAAAAAAATTCACGTCAACTACACTTATTCATCTTTGCAACCTTGTTTATTTTCATTTAATTTCTTCATGTTATACCGCTCTGTTTTTCTCGTGCTGACATATTTATATCTAATATGCTTTTATTTGACTCACTTACTGGAATGGCAACCATGGTACCTCGTGGCACCTGAAGAGCAGGGTTTGACCCTGGGAACGTCTCTCAACTACTCGTTGTGTTTTCTCCCTCACCTTTTAATTCCTGGCACGCTTCGCTTCGTGACCCCTTTCTTCCCTGTTGCACTTGCACACCTTAATACTCATATGTGAAGTCTAATAGAAGAGGGAGGTTTTGCATGGTAATAAAGTCCAGGATCTCAGTATTGTTGCCGAAGGGACTCAAACGTTTAGGTATGCAATAAATACATTGTTTTTATTGGAGTCATAGCCATACATAACCATGCTTGGAATCCCGCTGTTAGCAGATAATGACAGAATATCGTGGAAAAGTTAGAGCAGGCCCTTTTAGATTTTAAATCAAGTACTATACATATTTGAGATCATTTATCATTGAACTGTATTTGTTATCTAACTATTGGCTAAAATTTTAAGAACATTATTCCATTATCTTTTTAATTAATACGATAACAAAAGACAAAGGTGACTAAACTTTGAAAATAATAATGAAATATCAGTTAAAAAGAATCCCGGAATTTTGGAGACTATTAGGTTTTTCTGATCAGCAAACATTATATAATCTGCTGAGCCCTCGCCGAGATACGAAGCGCAGATCTTCCAGTATTAGCCAGATGTACTAACTACTTACATCGTGATAGCACTCACAGGGGAATGGGGCAATTCTTTACATTCTTACCCACTTAAAGAGAGGTGGAGAAGTGATAAGAGAAACAGTCGACCAAATCCCAGCAGCTACGAATTACTGTCATCAGATTTTAGTTTCGGGCGGCACTGTGGGAAAAAAATTTTAGAACAGGAAAAATGAAAAATCAATGAGGTCTCGCCGGGAATTACTTCGAACTTGTTAAATACATCAGCAAAATCGAAAAGTTAATTTCTGACGAAATAATTTAACTTTTGATAGGTGTGGGATAAAAAAATGGCGAAATTCCTTAATATCCCGGAAGCTCAATAGATTCATTGTCTTGCTAAAAGTCACCTTCTGATTCTGTAATAACAGAATATTTAAGTTTCTAGGATTGTTGCCTTGCCTCCGCAGAGCTCATGTTGATGAAATAATGAGTACGGACAAACGTACCTGATCCTTGACTCTAAGCAAAAGGTCGCAGTAGCTATTGCAACTTAACTTCTATTACTAAACGGCGTTAGTATGTGGTGGAAATACTGGATGGCGTTTGCCGTGTGATAACTGAAGAAAAGAGCGAAACTTAGAAAATTCAAACCCTTGTAGAGTCAAAAGTTTTTTTTTTTTTTTAATAGCATTCTCGCCATATTTGTTTACATTTGCAGCTTAGCAAAATAGTTAACTTCTGCACCCTCAGTGTCTTTTTACCGAGTGGGACCAAAAGCAAAATGTTTTGTGCACTATAAAAATCTGCCTTCTAGTCAGCTGTCCAAATTGCTTGTTTTGGGTAAAAACTCTAATTTTAATTGTAAAAATTGTTTTTTTAATTGTTTTAACTGTGTTTGGTTTTTTATATTTTTCAATTTTTGATAAAAATATTTTGAGGTATTATGTATTTTTGCCTTGTCGCGAATTGAGAACTGAATTAATTGAATGAGAAATATATCTCTAATGAAATTCTAGGAAGTAAATTTAAATGAAATGCAGCTAAAGATGCGTATAATTTGATATCCCTTGCAAGGAAGTCGTGTGGTGTACACTTTCTGATACTAGAGAAGTGAAAATTATGTCAGGCCCTCTCCAGGATTCGAACTCAGGACCTTCCGAGTACTCATTGAGCGTGCTTCCAATTACGCCACTGAGACATGCGGAAAGACGCGAGAAAATATCTTATACACTTTATAAATTCTCTATCAGATATTTATTAGCATCATCTGAATGATTTCGATGCATTTTTTAAATGAGATTGTTTCCATGAACTTCTAAACAACGCTTTCCAATAATAAATATTTTTCCAAATAATGACAAATCTTGAAAAGAATCATGTGGTCCATCAGAATTATTCCAGAAATCTTTACATCTCATCATGAATCTCAATTTTGCTTTCATTTTCATTTGCAGTTAGCTATATTATTATAATAAAATTAAACCAATTATCCTAATAATTTAACATTTATACACTTTATACAAATAATTTTACTGAAGATTAAAAGGACTACATCTTCCTCTTGAAATAATGATTAAATTATACACATTTTTTGCTGCACTTCATTTAAACTTCTTTCCTCGAATTTCCTTAGAGATTTTTTTTTTTCATTCAATCAATTTAGTTCTCACTTCGCGACAAGAAAGACAAGAAAAAAATACATAAAAACTGAATTTTCATTAAAAATTGTAAAATACAGAAAAACCTAAAATACCATACGCAATTAAAAAACAGTTAAGAAAGCAATTTTTACAATTAGAGTTTCTATACTAAAATGCTATTCGGCCAGCGGGCAGGAAGATAAAGTTTTCGGTGCACAAACTTGAAAGTTAATTTTTGGTCATACTGGGGAAAAGACACTCAATTTGGTGCACCAGCTGAATTCACTACTCTCCTAAGTTTCAAATGTAAACAAATGGCGGTCTCGTTAGGCCTAGCTCCACTTAAACGTTTAAATTGTTGATAATGTCACAACCATGCCATGCAGATTAACTAAAGGTATAAAAACCTTAATCGGAACATAAGAACAACATAATTCAGTCATATTGAAAGCATAAAAAAATGTCCAATTTACCAATATATAAGAATAAAAATACTGAGCTCACCGAGCCGGATAACAGGCTGAGCGTTATACATTTGATGCACCCGATTGCAACGAAAATGGGATGCTCATAACTACAAGTTACAGCACTCACATATACAAAATTTCAACATTCTACGGCTCTCGTTTCTGAGGACTACTTGCTCGTTATGGGAGATACGTACGTATGTATGTATAGACGTCATGAAAAAATTCTCTTCTGAATCCCTTTTAAATCCTTTTATTTTGTCCGCACGTAGAGATGCTGAGTAAAAACGTTTAGCAGTTTCCTAACAGTAGTTTCTTAACATTGAATAAGTAGTTTCCTCACACTGAATTTTTCAATGTTAGGAAACTGCAGAAATCCGCAATGCTGTCATTCGAAATTCGGACCTCCCGATTACGCGTCGGACGTGCATTTTAGTTACATCACAAAGAAACGCGGAAAGGAGAGAGAAAATACCTAATAAGATAATGGAAACTTCAAAGGTGCTTAAGAGGGGAGTAAGCTTTACCTTCTATTTGTAGTTAAATTTGCTAAAATAACAGTTATCCCATTTCACCATTCATTTAAATAAAATTCACTACATACACAATTATTTATTTTTCATAGTAGGCATTATCACTTCAATGAGTTGTATGGCAATATACATATTTTCACCTTTTGAGAAATTGAGATTTTATTCTGATCTTTCAAACGCGTTTCTTGAAGTGGAGGTTTTTCGTAAAGTTAAAATAGCTTTCAGTCATTAATTATTGAAATTTAATCAGCTTTCTCTTCTCATTATTTAACACTGTAAGCAAGTTTCCTCAAGTGAACGTATAATACCTAAAATTTAATAATTAACATAACGCGAATGATGATTGCTTCGTAATTACTACTAAGCGGGAAAATTAATTTTATTTCAATACTTTAATTGGTAATATGTTCCACTTAACAACAAATATGAAAACATTTTCACAGTTCCAAAACTTCGCTCACCATTTTCCTTTCGGCAATAGCTCAACCCTTCTAACAACACGCAATAGACGTTACAGTTCAGTGGCCGTCAGATGAAGTGACCAATGGATTGACCACCTCCCATCCCTTAATCCTAATGACCCCCAGGGGATAGATAATCGCCAGACAGAGAGGTTGACAACCGACCACTGGTCAACTCAAGTAGCAGTTAATTGTCCAGCTATTACTGCAACCCCTTTGCAACAAGCTGCGGTCTGATATCTAGTTGATCGAGGGTATTTGAATTGGTAATGCTAAATAGGCAATATACTGGAATAGCGGACCTAGAATTTCCTGTTCAATGCAGCGAAACACATAAGATGAGGTTTAAGTGAAATAGATTTCATGCGCAAATGTAATACAGTCCCTCTGCAACAGAAGAATTTATATATATATATATATAT
>KK119523.1:175918-194342 GCA_000611955.2 Stegodyphus mimosarum | reverse complement strand
TGTACAGCGAAATTGAAATTTCATTGTTGAAAATGTCTTGAAAACAATAATAAGTAAATATGGATAAGCTAGGAATAAGAATGGATATATATATATATATATACATATTGTCAGGACTGAGTGTTCGATGCATATTCTTTGAAAACATCTTCGTGAACTTCTTAAGTCCTGATCTGGAACAGGGAGCTGAATGCAGCTATGTTCGGTGGTAGAAGGCTGTGATTCAGTGGTAGAAGAACTGCACTTAAAAGGGATTTAAAATCCTCTTTTATTAAGTCACTATTATTTACAAACCACTTCCCAACTCGGGAGGGATACAGAAAGTAAAAGACCGCACTTGGGTCTAAAATGAACAATCAGATAAATTTAAAACTAAAGCTAAATAGAAATTAAATAGTCGTCGCTCACAGAGCTTATAACGCGAGGTTGGCCTCTAACTAAATGGTGCGTAGCAAGAATTACTAATACTAGCGCACTTGGATTTATTTCAATAAGCAACCACGTAAAGCGCTATGGCTTAGAATTTATCTGCTAGCTAGTCAGGAGAACGTCGAATAGAATGATTGTGGTCTGAGACTAAAAGCTCTCTCACACTGAGAGGTTTCTACCTCTTGCTTAAATAGTCGTTGGCTTCACTTCAAATTAGCATAAAGTTGAAAATACGCACTTCTTCTAACGGGAAGTTGAAAATGAGAAGGGATAGAAAGATTTAAATTAAAATGAAACTTTGTTAGTTTAACTAAAACCTTACAATATATATATGTATATTTATAAATTGATTGGAAGTTTGAAGTTAAAAGTATGAAGACCACTGAAGTAGATCTTCAAAACTAGTGAAAGTACTTTTATTTCTCACTATCTAGTTGATAACTGTGTCAGTTATTATTTTTTAGATGAATTCCACTGCGTAAGCGTAATGGTATGAATGTTTATTTATTTATTTTATTTATTTATTTATTTATTTTTGCTTGAGAATTTTTAGGTCAAGGCGGCAATCAATTTCTTTATTATTGATATTAGTTTCATTAAATTTTAAATATTCAGGATAAATATTAGTAGCTTCAGTTAACCTATAGTTATTGAAAGCTCATATCGAAAAGCAAAATTAAACTTTATGTCATATGTATCTAAAAGCAACATTAAACTTTTAATTTTGCTTACAGTTTTGCATAATTAAACTCTTGTACAAGAAATTTTCTTTTTGTGCAAGACTTCAGTACAGAATTGTACTTTAAAGATTGTTATCTGCAAATTGGAGGAAAAATTATCAAGATTTATTAAGTCTTTAATTAAATACATTATTTATTTGTTTATAACTTATTACTTCATTAAATACTTAATGCATTAATATTTACTACATTAAATAGAAAAATTATTATAAGTGAAAAATCATTCTAAGTACTCTACACCGGATACGGAACTTACGTATAAACTTACAATGGAGCTAAATGTGAAGTAACAATGTTTCTTCAGTCTTTAATTGATCTACACTACATGAACTCGAGGAATTTATATTAAAATAACTAACAATGTATTTCAATAAAATAAGGAATAAGCCCTTAATATTTTTTAAGTCCAGTTTTAACACATAGCAGTGTATTCTAAAAGTACTTGAGATTTAATATGAAATATGTACTTTGGCACTGAAAACTGCATTTTCTGTTTTGTTAAATTGTAGAGTATCCTAAATACAAATAACAAAAACAATTAAAAATTAAAATTACTTCTGCAGTCTATGTAGTCTATAACATAGTTATAGAACTGCTGTAATAATTATAGCTACTTTATCTTAATTTATTTAAATTTCTTTTAATAATATAGTATTAAATTCTGCATATTAGTAACAGATCTATTTTGTAAAATACATATATCGAAATTATAAGAAAATATTTTATAGGATATTTGCAATAATCTATGATTTAAAATTTCCCTCAATTACCTTTTCAATAAATATTATATTATTTATTGAAAATCTGCTTAAAAAATGCGTATTTAACTACTTAAGGAATGCGTATTTTATCTAGAAAGTCTTAGAAAGAATTCATGAATTCGAGATAATAAGAAAGAAAAGTATTCAATATTCAGCACGCTACATACATTTTGTTGTTGTGTGTCTCTTAGAATCTTCATAGAGTTTCCGGATTACACCATGGAAATCAACCTGTAGAGCCTTTGGAATCTTCTCGTCATTTATAAAATATTTTTGTATACTTCAATTAAAAGGACAATACACTCTTCAGATGGACAGTGGTACTTCTGTTTGCAATAAATTTCTTGCAAACATCGTCCTCACTAACAGATTTTTTTTAACGTAGAATTAAGTTCTTCCGTTATGATTTGATGGAAAAGCAAAAATTAAGACGATAGTACCCAAAATTTTTCGTGATTGCAATACTTCCTTTACTTCGTACAAAGAAGTAAAAATGATTAATTTATTTATGACCTTTATTAGTTAATTATGTGAGTTTAAAACTTCTATTAACTGCTATAAGTTACATTAATTTTCTAATCATTTTCAGTTTGTAAATACTCAGGTCTCCTTCTCACTTTTTCAGCAAAAATATATTAGTTAATTCGAAATTATGAATTATAAAAATAAATATATTTCACTTTCCTTCTTGTCTGCGATGTTAACGTCATGCGATTATTTGTAGGAGCTTTATTTTTTACCACGATATTTTCGACGACGATGTTTTGAAACTGCGAAGTTTTTGAACAGCTTTATTTTCGACCTCGATATTTTGTACCACGATGTTTTAGAACTGCGTTGTTTTCTCTTTGCTTTCTTTTCTCCCACTTTTGTACCACCACATTTTCGCCTTGCGATTATGGTGGTTTTCTCCGCGATGTTTTCGTTGACACCCCGTGCACAGGCGTGACCACATGTGAGTGGCAAGGCCGTCTGGTAGACAGTCGCTCATAGATAGTGAGTGTTTTCGGGTGGTGTTTGCTGTATTTTGTTTCATTTCGCCAAGCTAATGGCATTGCGATTTGTAGAAATTTGACGAGTGTAGCAGATCGTGCACCGATAGAATTTACTGTTAAGCAGCGCCAGAGAATACAGCACTCAGAAACAGGCGATGTTTGTATGGTTGATATAATTGTTCCAGTCAAGATTTTTTCTAGCATCCCTATATATTATTCCTACAGTTAATTTAGGAGATTTGAAGGTTTTGGCGAGTAATTTTTGTTGCCAAAAGTCGCTAAACTTGGCTACCATTTGGTCCGGTATCTCTAATGTAAATGGTACTGTAACTGAATAACTATAATTGATCCACATGTGTAATTATAACCGTAACCAACCGTTATATGTAACTTTAATGGTATATGCCTACCAGTAATTTCGAGAAATGGAAGGTACTAGAGATTTACGGAGAAGGTACTAGAAATAGAAGGTACGGACGGGGAAAACTATAAAATTCAAAATTCTAAATTAAGAGGGCATCAGTTCTCAGTTTTTATTTCAGAGTTGACGTCGGAGTATTGAAATCTCCGTGAGAGCTTGGACTTTCAGATGCGCTCTGCATTGCGTTGTGTTTAACATTCTTAGCAGTTTGAAGTGTAGCGACTGATTGTGCTCTGTGATACTCAGAAGAACTGGACGAGTGCTTCTGGGGAAAGTTTCTTCTGGTTTTTCTGTTGGGAAAATAAATTTCATCAATCTCTCATCGGTTCTGTGTGCATTCAATCCATTCTGAACCAGTACGTACGCAACAACAGTTTGAATAACTCTTTGGCTAAAAAACTAATAAAAAGATTTATATTAAAGCTTCTCCTGCACTGATGTTATTTTACTCAGAGACCCAAGACAGGTATATCTAGTGCAGTTATGTACGTAGTCGCCTGGTCTTCATGGATCCGGGAGTTTTGCAGCTGCATTGAAGTTGGTTGAAAAATTCAGTCTTCAAACTTTTTAAACACACTTCCCAATTCTGGAAAATTATAAGTATTTACGGATTTCTTCATGTTTTCAATTTAAGTTATTTTCGGATTTCTTTATGTTTTCAATTCAAAATTCTAAATGAAGAGAAAAAATTTCATTTATCTCTTTCTTCCAAAGGTTCTAATCCAAACCCAGCTTGCATAGACAAAATTTCATCAAACTGTACTTCAAATCTATATTCCAAGAAAATACTTTTATTTAAAAAAATTCTTACATGTCGAATATAAAAAACTTAGCTATAAAACATTGCATATCTACGCAAAAAAAGACGATCGAAAAAGAATTATAGCCGTTTTTGAAATCTGAACTTTGTTGCCAATGTTAATGACATTAAAAAAACATTACATTTCATGCCACGCGCCATCTCGCGAAAATAGAATTGTCTATTTTTTTAATATTTTTCTTCGGCCGCCCAAACGGAATAGGGGTTAGGGGAGCCGACTGCGATACTAAAGGGCCCGGGTTCGAATCCCGGAGAAAGCATGGTTATAACTGCTCGTCTCTTTACACAGATTGCAAAGGTGGCCCACCTTTGCAATCTGTGTGAAGGGACTTGTTAGGGGCCTCCACAATAAAGTGACCACCACTTCAAGCCTTAGTAGTGGCCAAGCCGAAGTCGGCTGAAAGCCAGCCATTTGTTTAAAAAAAAGGTTCTTCGGAGGCCATTTTCGACACCAATTCAATTGTCATTTAATGAATAAGACCATACATTAATTCAAACATTTTCATAATTAGAATATCTGAATTGCACGTATGTTCTAAACTTCATTTCACATTCTCTGCATAATCACTTCTTTATTTCTACGGCCTGACACATCTAAAAAGGTTCATAGCGTAAGGGAAAAAAAAACTCACGAAGTATTGTTTGGAAAGAAATTTTCCTTTAACTATAGTGGTCCATTCTCCTTTTGCGTTACAGCATGCCAGGTTAGTCAAAGATGTGTCATACTTCCTGACATAAAAGACACTTCATATACACAAGAACGGGGAAACCGCCTTTTTTTGCATAAGTTCCCCTTTGAAGAATGGATGGGTGGGGGGGAGAAATAAATTCGAATGATAAGTTGCGAACAGAGAGCAGAATTTTCCTCAGTTTGATGCATCCCATCTCAGATGGGCGGCTTTAACAGGAATTAAATCCTACGTTCAGTACCAACAAGAAGCCTAAGAAGTTTCGCGAAATTAATGCATTCCTCTAACTTGTTAAAACAATTTGCATGTTACATATTGCAATGGGGATTTTATTCTGGACATCAAGATAATAAAGTTTTGCTCAATATATTTTCCTTTATGAAGTATTTTTAAAGTACTACGTACATCATCTTCTCTTCCGTTTACATAGAAATCAAACTTTATATACAAGAGGTTCCCATAAAATAACTGGACCATTCCTTATAAATACGAAAAAGTTCACTAACCTTCATATAAATTTATCTCCTTCAAAATAATCGCCAAAGGAATCTATACACTTTTCCAAAGTTTTTTCTGGTCATCGAAACATAGTTTATAAACACTGAAACCCACCGTTCGCAAAATACACGTAATTCCCCTTGAAAAATTGATAGCTTTCTGTGGAATTAATTTAAATTTTTAAATATACTTTTATTTAAAACTTTTTAATTTTTATTAATTTAATAGACTTTATCGTTATTTTTATTCTTTAGCTTTTGCTTTTTATTAACTTAATAAATTATAAATTCCAATTTAATTAATTAAAAATTTTAATTTCTGAGTTCCCCAATACAATCTAAATCAAAAATCTAAATCCCAGTCCAATTTGGCTAATTTTTATTTTTCCCAATTTTCTTCTCACTTCCTAGCATATATATTCTCTCTGATCTAAGCATATACACTAGTTATCATAAATTAAGGAAAAATCACAAAAATTGCTAAAACTCCCTCAAAAATAAGCCAAACCGTGTAAAATTTGAATATGTTGCCAAGTAAGAGTAACTGAGTAAAACTACAATATGTAAATTAGTGGCGCTGCACTCGGAATACGTCATTTGCGAGAAGCATAAAAGTCCATGTTTGAGAGCAAGCCCACATATTTCACTGTGATAGTGACATCAGAAATCTGAGATAGCCAATTCGCAACAATAACTTCCAGGCATCATATAAACCCTGCTGGTACGCAGTTATGAGTCAGTTAAGAGTCATTGCGTAATCAGTGCTAGTGTCGAGTTGGTCGTCGAGTGCATCGAGCGAGTCTCTTAGTGTATCGCGAGGCAGTGCATCGTCGAGTTTTATCTTAGAGTGTGTTGAGCTCTGGGATCGATTGAACCGAGTCGGGAGTTGTACTCTAACGTATCCTCGAATGCATCGCGAGTTGTAGCGTGGAGAGTCTGGAGAGTACGTGGAGTTCCGAGAACGACCGAGCAGAGTGATGGCCAACTACAAGAACGGCCATGGAAGCTCAGAAGTCATGTGATCTGTCGCCACGAACTCCGTCTGAGCAAAGAATGTTTTGAGTGCGCGACGTGCATGTGTGTATCGTTGCAGTTGCGTTTGCATTCGTATCAAACCGTTTTATCTTTCATTATTTAGTAATGCCAGATAGATGCTGTGTACCAGGATGCCAGTCAAATTATGACAAAGTTGGCACGTACGTTTCTGCCTTTAAATTTTCAAAAAACGTTGAAAAGGAAAAAAATGTGGTGCAAGAAGATTCCACGAAGAGACTGGTCGCCATCTGCAAGAAGTGTTGTGTGTGAGAAACATTTTATTCAGTCAGATATTATAAGAATTGATGAAATATCAGACAGAGATGGTGCTATCTTAAAAGTGCCAAGAAAATGTCCAAAACTGAAGGACGACGCTTATCCGTCTATATTTCCTAATTGCCCCAAATATCTGACGTAAAACAAACCTACTGCAAGAACAGATCTGAAATCTACTGTAGATCTGAAAAACTTGCAAAATCAGATGAAATTTCATTTCAGCAATTTTTAGATAAAGACCGAATCAAAAGTTTTATTGATTTTTGTAAACAATTAGAGCAACAGGTCAATTCGTTCAATTTGATTTCAAAACTATTGTAATAAAAAACAGTGATCACGTATTTTTAATTAATTTAAAATTATTGTCAGCACCAAGGGTACTTTCAAGCATAAAAATTAATTTTGATGTGAGTTTAAATATTTTTCTTGGTGATATTTCTGTTCCTGTATCTCAATTCAAAATAATACAAAATAATGCAGATCATCTTTTACGATGGAGTGAACTGGAAAATATTTTAAGTTCCATTAAAAATATGCAGAAAGGTGGTTTGAATGAAATGCTTCCTAGTGAAAAACAAAAGTTTGTGTATCATTGGAAAAAAATTGCATTTTTCCAGATTAAGATATGTATAACAATAAAAAGTTCATATTAGAGCAAATAAACTTGCGTGATAAATCTAAAATGGCTCGAAGATACAGCAGTGAACTTTTAATTTTTGCATATTCTTTATACATGAAGTCCTCATCCTGTTGTTTTTTGTTGTATGATAGTGGTTTATTGTTAGTGCCATCAGCCGATCATTTAAGTAAAATTACGAGCATTCTGAATCTCGATAAGTCGTTACAAAATGTAAATACAAAAAAGTACATGAGTGAAAAATTCAGCAAATTGAACGATGAAAATAGTATCGTAAATCTACTAATTGATGAAATCTACGTAAAGAAATCAATTGCTTATAAAGGGAAATCAGTATCAGGTTTTGCAGAAAATAAATATGATACTAAAGCTACAACTGTACAAGCTTTCATGATAAGCTCTATTTATTCATCGTATAAAGAAATGGTTGCCTTAGTTCCTGTTAATAATATAAATGCAGATTATTTATGCTGCCTGACCCGCAAAGCTCTTCATATTCTGGACGAAGCAGGATTTTCAGTTGTTTCGGTGATTTCTGATAACAATAGAATAAACAGAAACATGTTTCAGAAGTTAGGTCATGAACAAATGTCAACTCACGTCAGCAACCCTGTAAATAACAAAAAAAAATATTATTACTTTTTAATTCGGTACACCTTTGGAAATCAATAAGAAATAATTGGATCAATCAGTTAGACGCCCAAAAAACATTTTGTTGTCCTGATTTTGATGATTCATCAAAATGCATAATGTCTAAATTTTCGCATCTGAGAAATATATATCATAAGGAGAAGACCTCAATTGTAAAAATGAGCCATAAACTTCATTCAAAAGTTTATATCCATCAAGTTTAGAAAAAAAAAAGTAAAGTTTCCTATCAATATTTTTCATGCTGCTCTTGAATTATTGGGAAAAAATACTGCATTAATAATTGGCAGGATGCAGTAAAATATTTGCAAATTATCAGAAAATGGTGGAACATTATGAATGTGAGCCACCTGAGCAAAAGCCTTTATATACAATGTGAAGACAGCAAAGCGTTTACTGCACCTGATGATAAAAGATTCAGGTTTTTGCAAATTCTGTTTTTGGCACGAGCAGCGGAAAAACATGAAGCAACAGTCTCGTTGTTGCTGTTTAAGCGAGGAAACGTTTTTTGCTCTTTATCAGACAATAAATGCAATCAGCGATGTAATTAAAGAACTTTTAGTAAATAGCTCAAAATTTATTTTAACATCCAAATTTCAGACTGATAAATTGGAGTATAGATTTTCACAATATCGTCAGATGTCTGGAGGCAATTACCATGTTCCAGTTCAGCAAATTCTGGAGTCTGAAAGAAAAATTAAATTGAAGTCTATTCTTCAGCTTCATTCGTATGGTAACATCTGTTTAAAACAATTTGTTACAGAATTTTCAGACGTTAAAGAAGTGAGTAAAGAAGTTGATCTTACACCTTTTAATGAAATTATTTCCAATGATGCGGAACTGGCTGCAATTTCGGACACTGATGCAGAAGTTCTCACATACATTGTAGGTTATTGCACAAGTAGTATTAAAACTAACTGCAGTGCTTGCATAGATTTTTGTGTCTTGGACAAAGAATTATTGGTTGACACTTGTGATGGAACATTAGCTGAAACAAATTATGCATATATTGATATTGTAAATTGAGGAGGTTTAAAATACCCAACAGAAAATATGGTGTTGTTGGTATCGATTGCATATTTACTTTTCCAGACTATTATATCTGAAAAGTATGAGAAGCATTTTATCCACAACAGTGGAAAACAACACCAGCTTCTTACAAAAATAACTGATGCTCACCTCAAAATGAATGATGTGGTGTGTTTTAGTGAAAGATGTTGTGAATGCAATTTGCCATATAAAATAATAATCATGAATGTCATCAAGACTTTTCTTAATATATGTTTGAACAATTACGTAAAAAAACATTTCTTTAAAGTCGCTCGAAAGAAATGAAGAAAGAAAACTGAAAAAGTTCAAGAATCTGTAAAAAGCAGTTTTTTTTTTGGTATTCGTATGATATTTTTTAACGGTATGTTTAAAATCGCATTAGTTTAAACTAGGTGTATGAAGTGTACATTCAGATTCCCTGTAAAGTGTTACTAATTCAGCATAATTTGTTATATTATATATAATGAAAATTAGAAAGTTTTTTTCATTGTGCACTGTTTATATCAAGAGGAAAATAAAATAAGATAGCCTGATTCACAAACGTAGTTTGTAAAGTAGGTTGAATATTTTCATTGCATAAGACTTGTATGTTTGAGAATTACTTTACTTTCTTGTCATTTGTCTTATAAAATAAAACAACATAATTCAAATAAAAAATAGTTTCAAATAAAAATCTGGGTACTTAAGGCCATTGCAAGAAAAAAGTACCTAATGGCAGATGTTTGCTTAAGCTTTTTTCAAAATTATTTATCTAACTTGAAAATAATTGTTAATGTCAACTTAATCATATATAAAATTATTATATTACCTTGATGTTTAAAAAAACTTTTCGCTACTGAAAAGCGTGCTTTTGTTACAACTTCATGGCATTAAAAATCCCTCAAAATAGTATGCTTGTAGATTAAAATATTTATTAATGAGAATTTGTTTATTTGCATAAGAGTGAAGTAAAAAAATGATTGCTTCCTTATTTATATCCATGAAGATATATTTTTAATATAGGTAATAAGAGCTTTTGAAGGTAAAGAGAATTAATCGTAAAAAATGTTTTGGCTTTTGTAGTTCTTAAAACACTGCTGGAGTTATTCACTTAAATTAATTAGGTTCTTTTTAAGTTGTATGCGTTAGGTTTAAATGCATTATTTATGTGAATTCAATCATAAATTTGATTCGGATTTGATGAGAGTTTCATAGTTTTTGCTGTATTGAAGAAAATGTTTTAGAAATTAGTTACTGGGATTAACATTTTTTAAAATAGTGTGCTTGTTGTTATAATTTGATTTATGTGAATTTATTCATGCACATTATGATTTTGAAAATAAAAATAAAAAAGCTATTTTATGCTTCTCATTTATAAATATGATAGCATATTTCTAATGTAGGTAATAATAGAATTTGGATGCAAGTAGAATTATTATAAAAAGTTTTTTGTGATTATGATAAAATGTGATATAAAAGGCTTTTATAACTATTTAAAAACAGTGTTTTGGTTAGTCACTTAAATCAATAAGGTTCTATTAAAATTGTATGTGCTATGTTCAAATGCATGATTTATGTAAATTTAATCATAAATTTGGGTCTGATTTGATATTAGTGTTTCATAGTTTTAGCTGTATTGAAGAATGTTTTCGAAATTATTGCTGTATTAAGACTCTTCAAAATAGTGTGTTTATGATTAAGATTTGGTTTGTTTGAATCTTTCGTGCCCGTTATGTTTCTGAAAGTGAAATAAAAAAAACTAGTATCTTGCTCATTAATTATGATAGTATTTTTCTAATATAGGTAGTAATAGGTTTTGGATGTGAATATAATTATTGTAAAAATGTTTTATGTTTCTAGTAAAATCTGAATATTAAGGCCTTAATATCATCAAACACGATGCTGCGATTATTCATTTAAATGAATAAGGTTTTTTGAGATTGGATTTTTCATTTTCAAATGCTTGATTTATGTGAATTTAATTACATATTTGATTCTACTGTGATATGAGAGTTTCAGGTGTTTCCTCTGTTGAAGAAAATGTTTGGAAATGAGTTAATGACATAATGCTCTTTCAAATGATGTGGTTATTGTTAAAATTTGGCCTATATGAATCTATTCATAACAATTATAGTTTCGCAAATGAATTCAGAAAACTAATATTCTCCTTATTGATCATGGTGGTATAATTATGAAATAGGTAATAAGAAACACTGAATGTAAATAAAATTATCATAAAATATTTTTTATGATTTTTGTAAAATTTGGATATTTAAGCCCTTTATGGCATTTAAAACAATGCTGCGGTTATTTGGTTAAATAAATAAAGTTCTTTTCGAATGTATTTTACATGTTCAATGATATGATTTATGTAAATTCAATCCCAAGTTTCAATCTGATATGATCTGAGAATTCTGCATTTTGTTTTGGATATCCATTAAATGGCACTTAGTTTATGTGAATCTACTCTTGCATATTGTTTCTGAAAAGGACCTCAGAAAAGAAAATGCCTATTTATTTATAATCTTCTAACCTAGATACTTAGATGTTATGAATTTTTGTATAGCTAATATAAAAAGTGTTTGCGTTTGTGGTAAATGTTGGATGATTGAAATTTTTACTTAAAACGATTTAAAATCATAAAAATAATTATGGGGTTACTGATTTAAATAAGAATATTTTTAAACTCAATGTTTAATATTAAAATGTTTGGTTTATATGAGTGTTGTTATATAATTTAAATGTTTTATGCTGTCGGCAGCATTTAAAATAGTTATAGTTACATATCAAAGGCATGAGAATCTCTTGACACTGTGTGTCTAACATGCAGATGCTTGGCTTAAGTTAGTTTATTGGAAAATGAAACTAGGAAATTAATTACTTGCTTATTTTTTATCATGAATGTAAATTACTAATAATAGCATGCTGTAACTGAAAAACAAATAAAAACATTTTATTATAAAATCCATGTATCTGAAGCTGCTAGATAATTTGTTGTTGTTTCTGTTGTGTAATTTTACACATTTTCCTTTATATCATTCCATTAAAATTTGTTTCTTAGTTCTTGTATTTCCTAATTTTTAAACTCTTAGATTACTATTATGAAATTTTTTTTGCAACATAATTGATCTTTTGATGAAAATAAAAATTATGCTTTTTATTTGTGTTTTGCTAATTTGTGAAATTTTCCTACTCTATGAAAGGAACATTTCTATGCATGTTATGCAAAGCTCATTTAAGAACGTCTCATTTAAAAATAATTTTTTAATTAATTTTTAAATATTTAATCCTCTGAAAATATAAATTTATAGTTGATGAAAGCATACATGAAGGACTGCATATTTAATTCATCACACTATGTAAGAGGAACATCTACGAAAGTCGATAAACATGTATTGACACTAATTTCCCAATTTTTTGCGATTTAAATTGTCATTTTTTTCGAATTTTCTAAATTAGGCATAAATACTATGATTACAGAGATAAAACAACTGCATATTAAGGTATATAAGGCACTTCAAATGTGATGTAAGAAAGCATAGCTTATTATGTTATGCGACGATGGAAGTTCGATCATCGGGTTGAAAGCGTAGAGTTCAGACGGAGCATGGACCTTATAAGAGATAGACTAACCCAGTGGACGGAGCGCGCGTCTCCCACATGTCCGCAAGAAGGAGTAGGGACGATCTGATTTACTTTAACACTGAAACCTATGGCGTTTGTACCACATAACTGTTTTTAATTATTAAATGCGATACGTTGTATATTGATGAGATTATGAAAGTCACAGTTTTTTCGAGTAAGATTTAATATATCTCATTAAAGCACTTTTTACTGCATTTTGCGCATTATTTTCATGCATAATTTTTGTATAAACATGTTTACTTCGGTAAAACGGTAAAAACTCTAAACATAAAATATATTAACTTACTTTTGCGTACAAGTAAAGTAAAACTAAACATGATTGATAATACATGATGCTTTGAACAAATAAGGTAAAATATTTGATAATATTTTTTAAAATTTTATGAGTATTTTCAGGCAGCGGATTCTAAAATTATTATAATATTCCAAGATGATCATTTGTTTGATTATATAATCATTAATTATTAACATTACAAAATGATTATTTATTTTAATAATTCATAAAATTCGGAGCATAAACTTTTCTGAGTGCAATTCAAAAAATATTCTGAGTGCAATTCAAAAACTAAAATAAAGTAAAATCTGGAAGCACTCAGTTTTTATACTACGCCCAAAGGGACTTTTTTAACGTTTTGTGTACTACCTTTATTTATTGAATATCATGCTCTTCGCACGTAAACTACATAAAATTCAATTCAACGGCAATATCACAAAATATTTGAAAACAACATATTTTTAGAATTTCCACGCTGGAGATAAAAATGTTATTTTCCGTACGGTATTGCCATTGCAACTCATTGAGTTTGTTAATCGAAAATTCGTTTAAGTTTTACAAACTATGAAATGGATGAAAGCAAATTCGAAATTCGGCCTTCCAGGTGTCTATGTTTGGGTGGAGGATTGCGTTATTCAAAATTTTATGTCTCTAGATACCGCCGTTTTCTCACAGGCCGAGAAACATACATGTATTCATGAAGATTCTTATTAATTAATTATTTATTATTTAATTTCTTTAAATATAATACAGGGGGATAATATTTGGTGGCAACAATTTTCAAGGTGAAACGGACAGTTATAGGGAAACAGCACAAAATGCCGTTTCGAGACTAATAGCCTTTCTGGGCTATCGCCTCTTTTGGGCTAATAAATTAAATTCACAGTAAATAAAAAAAATCTTAAGCAGAACTAGAAATGAATTTAAAAAATAATCACTATAAAATATTAGCACAATTAATTATTACAGTTAAATACTATTTTAATATTAGAATAAATGCATAAAAATTATTAAGGTGTTAAAATCGCTATTATAATTGGAATAAAACTCTTTTATCGAAATTATGCTATAATATTCATCTACAATTTTTAAAAAAGCAGCACAATTTAGAATTTTAAACAAAAACTTTCAAAAATTCATTTTTAGGTATTTTAGTATTTTTTTACTTATTTACACCAATAAACACATAAAAATTTAAGAGAAAATTGTTTGTTTGAAATTTTCTATTAGTTCAGATTTAAAATACTATTTTCTAGAAGTAGTAGTTACAAATTTCCTTATAGCATAGGAAAAGCTAAAAAAAAATATCCAGGCCTGAAAGCATGCAACAGCTTTATGATTATTTAGACGTTAATTATGTTTGATAAATATGCTAAATTTTTAAAAATCAATCTCAATTTCAAAAATAAAAATACGTAAAAATTCTAATTTGTGAAATGAGGAGCTTCAACCAGCTTTTTCTTGACAATTATACACGCTGCAATAACCAACCAATGTTAAGTTTTTATAATCGTCCCTACTCCTCCGGATGTGATTAAGGGGACAGCCGTGAGTGCGTCAGACGAAAGAGAAAACACGTTTGGGTTGGTCTATTTCTTATAAGGTCCATGAGACGGAGGTTGTGACGTCACGCCAGAGCTTCCTTGGCCGTTCCTGTAGTTGGGCAGGGCAGAGTCGGGAACTGTTCTCTGGTGCTTTGCTGTGAAGTCCGTCTTCACCAGCCTGATAGCTTGAAGGCTGTGTCGCTGATTGTCTCAACGTGTTTATAATAGTTCTTCGACGAATGTAAAAGTGTTTTTGGAGCTGTTTTGCAAAATGCTGGCCAATAAAGTGTGTTTCGATACTTCATCAAGTAGTGTCGTCGTTATTCACTCCAAATCCACGAACCCCTTTAGTGCGAAGAAGAGAAAAATGTAACACTATGAACTAATTTTCCTTAGAAAATCATAAGTGCTTTGTATTAAAGAAATAACTTAATTCAATTAGCAGTTATCCCTTTTTATAATAATTCACTAATTCTTTCTAAAAGAGTTTTGATTAGAATGAAGCTTCATTAAGAAGAAACAAATTTTAGTTTCCTTTCAACATTTTTCACTTCGAAACATCGAAAGCTCATTTTATAAATTTCGTGTTATGCATGCCTAAAGTAAGTAATAAATTGTATGCGATAATATAGGATCCTGTTCATGAAAAAATTCATTTTCTTTATTACAAAGTGTTATGTAGCGAAGAAATGTCGCACTGTGTAATTTTGGCTCTCTAGTTAGAAAAAAAAATTATTGATATAGATGGAAAAATGGATTAAATTTTTTTTAAACTTTGTTTACAACTATAGAATGACTACGGAGTTAATAAAGTGCTCTGAGAATTATGTACCTAAAAAGTAATTCCAGAAACTTCTACTAGATAGGTGACCTGGAGGATGCAATTTTAAGTACGATAAAACCGATATCCTCTTTTCTTTTCTTGCCGTTTCATTTATTTATTTTTTTTTTCGCTTTTAATGTTGTTCATGAAATACCAGGCTGTAAAAATAATAACGCGCAGAGCACCAAACGAAATTCCCAACTATTAAAAAATGTTGAAATAGCCACTGAAAACAACTTTTCCAATCACGGCTACACATTAATCGCTATCGCAATCGTTTTTAATCGTTATCGACGACCGGGCCAAAGCAGTTAAACTAAAAATTTCCTCGCAATCTTATTAAATAAAATAAAACGTAAAAAAGTCATCATGATATTTTTTTCTCCTCTGTCATCACTGCCGTGCCAAATTAAAGACATACCGTCTTCATGCACAGTGATTTCCATCTTTTGGCGCTTTATCGCTGTTATCTCTGAATTTTTTTACCTCTTAGTCCAGCCGAAATTATCGTAGCCGCGATATTTAAATGGGCGATATCGTTCGAGATGGGGAGTAGGGAGGGAGCGCTAAAATGTTAGGGGGTGCATCGTTTTGAAGTTATATCTAAGCCTCTCACCCCTAATTCCCAAAGATCCCACACCCCATTAATAGCGAACGCCCCATGATAAAATCAACACTTTTCAGCTTCAGGGTTGCCATTCTTTTCTAGATAAATGGAAGCCAAATTTGGCTGCTTTTCGGCGACTCTGATGGTTAAGTGATTTTGAGTAAATCCAAAGTTCTTAGTTTATTCTTGTTGAATTTTAAATCCGTCAACTCATCAGGTGCAAAAAACGTCGGACAAAAATGTTTGGCAATAATTTACAGCTAGGCTTAATATAATTGAGTTCTTCTTCACGATGTCCACATCTTTTATATGCTTGTGTCATGGTCTAGAAATACAAACATATTTCATTTCTGAGACATTTTATCTCATTTTTTAACATTTTATTTCACAGAGTGCAATTCTAAAACATATTTTTACATTTAGCGTTTAAAAATCCATCTTAATTTCATTTTCAGTATTCAGGAATTTTCTTTATTTTGATAGATAAGTTTATAAAAAAATATTAGTAAAACCGGGGTTAAAAAAATTGACAGAAGTATCAGGATGTTATAGGACAAATAAAACAAACAAAAGATTTTACACACACAACATATATTTTTTTATTTTTTATTTATTAAATTTATTTATTCAAAATAACCCTATGTAAAACTGGCCCATGATACAAAAAATAAGATGCCTAATTTAAGATGTCTTTATTGATCGATGAAGAGTTTACCGCAGATACAGATGTTCCTATTATTATGATTTGAGATTTCAATGTAGACGTCAAACGAAATGAAAAGGCATTTGATTTTATGAAATAGCATTTTAATCTCAATATGGTACCAACTCTATCAGAGTATACTTGGCAATTTATTTATAGTTTTAACATTCACCAGAAATAAAACTGCAGACATCTGAAATCTGAAATCTTCTCTGAAATAATCTTAAATCTTTTCACTGAAAGTGTCCACAAGAGGCAACCCAAGGTTGACAGGTGTTATTGTGTTTTGCGAAGTTGATGTTTTTTCTCCACAGCAAAGTAATTAAAGAGTGTCAATGATTTTGATTTAGTTTTCTCGTAGTAGCGTCTGTTATGTTCTTTTTTCAAACATTTCTTCCGTTTCTCTTTTGTTTGTTGCAATTGTCGTGTCGTTTATTTTTTTCTGCTTCTGTTCGTTTTAATTTTTCCTTTTCCGAACTCTACGAACTCATTATTAATTATTTTGGGCCGAATAAAATAAAATACAGCAAACGCACCTGAACACACTGGCTGTCTGCCAAACGACTTTGCCACTTAATAAAATAAAATAAAATACAGCATGCAGATTTGTATTCACCAAAATTTCGCTACATTTGAAGAGTTACTATGCGCATATCCTTTGTCCAAAGTAATTTTTTTTTCTAATGTGCTTTTTCATCTATCTAATGATACATTTAGATTGATTGTAACACTTGTAGTTTCGATCACTTAAGCATTCGCACACACCTCAAATATCGTCTTAATTTTTGTTTTTCCATTATGGGAAACGAAATCCCTTTTTGTGAAATTTTTAAATGAACAAAGCAAGCAGAAATTACAGTAATTATAGGAAAGTTTTTGGAAGTTCTTTTCCAAGTGATTAATTATTAAATCCGAAGAACGGATTAGGTTTCTGCCGTTCTTATTTAAGTTGTGACTCATCTGTGTTGAGATGATATTCATAATTCCCTTTATTTACGCATTATTTATTTATTTATTTGATTTACTTATTTTTCCTTCAGAGAATCATTTTAAATGTTTTTAAAAAGTACGGCAACATTCTAAGACAATATTCCAGTCCACAATCAACCCACACTTCTTTTAACACCGCATTTCCTCTCTTTTTTTTCCCTCTAGCTTTTTAGCTCCAGGTTTCCGAAAATTTCAAAAATATTTGCTTAAAATTCTCCTTCCTCTCTATGTTCAGGGAATCAGCTCCCCTAAGTTTTAAAAGGGATTCGTCCATCTAGTGATTGTTGTCGTCTTACCAACAAAGGCAAAAACTCACAAATTACCTACAAAGGTCACGCCGAACCTTTCCGTTGTAACTGTTGAACTTTATGTCGCATTATGTAAAAAAGAAGGTACCTAGAGCCATCAAATTTTGAATAACGTTGACGTGCACTCGAGCATGTGCACCTGGAAGCCTGTATTTTGAATTTCCAATTTTGTATTTTATATTTTATAAAATTTTAATGAACTTTCTATTAACACAATGATCTGAAAAAGAGCAGTGACCACGCTGCAGGGAATAAAACATTTTTATCTCCAGCGTGCGAAACTGTCTATCGGATATTCTAGAGATATGCTGTTTTCAAATATTTTTCGATTTTGCCGTTGAACTGAATTTTATGTGGCGCAGTCAGAAGAATGGAATATTTAATAAATAAAGTTAATACACAAAACGTTAATAATAAAAAGACGAAAGAAATTTGTAACCCTTCTTGCTAAGAAAACTTAAGAATGATATGACAAACTGAGAAAAGACCTGCAGAAATAGAAAACATGTATACATCACTTAATACTGCAACGAGAATTCTAAAATGCTGCTGC
>KK119523.1:158220-175853 GCA_000611955.2 Stegodyphus mimosarum | reverse complement strand
ATGACGTAAATACGAAAAAAACGATGCCTAATTTTAAAGCTAAAAAAATGAAAAAAAAAGGAGGTTTGCAGCAATGAGTGTAACAGTAGGTTGGTAGACTTGGAGCTCAGAGAGAGCATAAAAAGCCTTTATTTGGAGGACCATTATAATCTGAAACATTTCAATTTTTTTCAGGTATTATTCGCATTATTATTTCTTTCTGATGCAAACAGAATTAAAAATTGAAGCAAATAATTCAAACTTTTCCTTTTTAAATATTGTAAGTTTATACTGTAATATTTTGCAAGACACAAAACTGACAAACACTTTTAACAACAAAAACTAAAATTACTCAAAATTGATTCTTGATTAAATCCAAGAAGGAATTCGATACATCGATATCTTACTATTATATATTAAACTAGGGTATAAAATTAAAGGATACTAAAACAGTGTAATATTGTTTACGTTTGAAAGTAATGTTCCGCTTTTTTCCCATCTCGCAAATTTTATTCGAGACAAATTACATTATTTAAAATAATAATTTTACTTTTCACAAATCTGCTGCACGCTAAAAATTTGTAGAGGAAAAATATACATTACTGCTTGAAAAGAAATTAAATACTGGTGTCTTCATTATCCGAGGTTTAAACTGTAACTATGGTGTACGACTATCGTCAAGCGGCATTAAGAAATTACATCATCTTCTCATGGAAATATTTAAATGGTGATTTGAGTTCAGGATGTAAGGAATTCAAGTCATTTCTTCTGTCTGTCTTTGTGGTACACTCTGCACAAAAAAGGGGGGGAACAGTTTTATATTTTCCGTTCTACTGGGCCGACTGAGTAAATTTAATTTGCGCTTACCATGCCTTCGAAAGCAGGACTTAGGCTATATATTACGTATATATACAGCATTATTCATAGGTATTTTCACACAAAATCAGACTTTTTCAGAAATGACATACCGATTATTTTCCATATTCCAATTCTGCGCCTCAAATTATGCCTAAATATTAAATTTTGTAAAATTTGGTGAGGATTTCAAAAATTTATCTTGGCCCACTTTTTCAGTTTACGTCAAGAATAATTCACTTGGCGAAATTTGTAATTTATGGTAACCTATTTTTCTTCCCTTTCATTGCACACGAGCGGAGAAAAAGATGCATCGTTCATTCTTTCAAATAATTTTAACAAACTGCGTAAATTCATTTGTCATTATTATCACTTATAACAAAAGTGCCGAATTTCGAAACTCACCAATATACTAAGTAATTCATTTATATCTTCGGAGATTTGGAATTAAAAACTCCAATTTTTTGCGCGTATGCCTGGAAATACATCTACTTTTAAGGCGATGGTAAAAATATATCGTAAGTTATGATTCAAAACTTTTTTGCGAAAAATTTATAAAAAATTACTAAAAAATACGAATTTAAAAAATAAATCAGTAAATATCTGCTAGTTCTAATTTTATTGAAATGAAATTTTGAATTGCGAAAAGAATCAATTAAGCTTAATAAATAAAAAGGAATTAATAAATATATACCAAATTCGATTACAATTAAGGAGTTTTAAAAACTATTTTTAGAAAACTTGACACTTTGGCATAATTTGAGTCGTAGAATCAAAATATAAGAAAAAAATCGTATGTCATTTCAGAAAAACTCCGTGTGTCAAAATACTTATGTTTGAACCGCAAATCGTAAATCGTAAATCGAAAATCGTAATGCAAATCGTAAATCGGGCATTTGAGACATGAGAAACGCAAGTTAATTGACCCAATAGAACGGGAGATATAAAACTCTCCCCCCCTTTTTGTGTGCGTGCGGTACTTAACACACTCTGCTTTAGTCATGAACAACAGAACAGAGTCGAGGCAATTATTTTAATCAATCCTGTGGAATAATATCGTGTCTTTCGAGTTATTATTGCATCAGAGACAGAGCCGGTGCCGGAGTTGGCGCTACCCGTGCGGCCACACCTGGTTGTAGAATGTGTGGGGGGGGGGGATTTTAGAATTTACGGAGACAGTGAGCAGTAGAATTCAGGAAATGTAGAGATTGCACTGGGTGGCAAAAAAGCCTAATTCTGTACCTGATCAGAGAGAAACGATAACATCGAGGATTATTGTTCTTTCGAAGAAGATTTAAGCTTTTAAGAGCTACACACTCCTAAAATCCCTCCTAAAGATGATGATCCCTAAACTGATGCGAAATTATTACTACAGAATTTCATCTGTAGCACGTGGCTGCATACAAGACTTCCGTTAAGTCGTTGTGGTCATTTAAAATGATTTTTCCAGAGAGATGAAGACTTTTGCTCTGAAAATCGGCGTTGAATATTACCATTTAATAAAACGTTCTGTCTGTCTTTTTCTATTCCAGTATTTAAATGGAACCTTTATTCACCTATAGATAGAACTCGAACGCAGACATTTGGGCTTCAGTAACAATGCGCTCAAGCGTCCCCTGCTTGAAGAACAAAAAGTACAAAAAACAATCTTGTTTATTTAAATTTTGTTTACTCGGTTGGTTTACTTAAATCACAGTCCTCAACATTTTGATAAACAGGAACTCTGTTGGTTTTTGCTTTATTAATGATGATTGCTTGACTTGCTTTGCAGCTGCATGACGACTCGGTTTCGAGATCTGAACCTTCAGTTGTGCTTTTGCATTGTCAAACTTCTTGATAAATTACTTTAAGATGCTCGATTTTTGACAATATAAAAAAAAAATGCAAAAGTTTTGAATAGTTGGCTAATCGAAGATCCCCAGGGGAATATTTAATTTTCTTTAAACAGTTGAAAAGTAGAAGTTTGATTGTAGGAAGAAAATAGACTGAAATCGATTTAATAGATAATTATAATAAAATTGAATTGAATTTAATTGAATTGATTTCGGAAATTGATTTAATAGGTAATTGTCATAAAAACTGTTAATTAATGAAGGTAATCCTTTTCAGAAAAGTTACGCGATTCTGAAGAGATATTTAAAAATTTTTGAGTCGGGGAGAAAGATTACTAACATTAAGAAAATTACTAACAATTAAGAGTAATCATTAAACAAATATTAGCTTAAAACTGCCAGAGGTAATTTAGAAAGACAGTAAGAAAACAAACTTAACAAGCAAAAAGTACATTTAACTATTAATAAAGCAAAAGCAACTGAAACAACGTAAAACCAATAACAATGTTATAGTTCGATATTTTGTCGAGAATTTCGTAAAAAATACGGTTTGTTAATGATGTGTTGTGCTCATTAAATAGCTTGAATTTTATTTTAATGTAGGATTACGTTCCTTCCTAACGGTCTGATGGGGAAACAAAAATGAAGACTCTATTTGAGATGTGCGCGAATGCTTACACCTTCGAAATTACGAACTGTTACAATCAATCTCAATACATCATTAGATAGGTGAAAGAGCTCATTAGCAAGCACAAAAGAAAATTTTTTAAATCGGGCAAAGGGTACACGCACGGTAACGCTTGTAAAATAGCCAAATTTTGGTGAAGTCAAAGCTCCGTGCGCATGCGCGACCACGTGTCAGTAGCAGGGTCATCTGGTAGACAGTCACGCGTAGACAGTCAGTATGTTCGGATGGCGTTTGCTGTATTTTATTTTATTTTGCCAAGCTAGTGGTGTTGCGAATTATAGAAATTTGACGATTGTAGTAGATTGTGTAACAAGAGAATTTGCTGTTAAGCGACGTAAGAGAATACAGGATTCAGAAGCAAGGAATATTTGTATGGTTGATGTAATTGCTAACGAACAGCCAAGATTTATTTTAGTATCCGTATATACCGGTGGCCATAATTAAACTGACAGTGCTAACAGTGTTCTGCAGCGCGATCTATTTGCGAGAATGACGCCACATTTTGTAGGAAGATAAAACAAGACGGGGGACGAAGGATTCCGCAAAAAAACAAATTAGTTCCAAAAGTCACCGCTAGGGGAATATTTGCCGCTGTGTAATAGAAAATAGATTGTTAACAAATGCAAATCAATACGGAAATTACCTTTTATTTTGCATTCAAATGAGGTTCAATGTGGCTGCCGTTGTTGTGGACCACATATTGCATTCTTTGCACAGTATGCACAACAGCAGAAAGTAACATGTCTGCAGGAATCTCCCGTACAGTCCGTGATATGTTATCCTTCATCGTAGCCAGGTCCTGGACCACTCCTTGATAGGCCTTGGACTTAAGGTAACCCCATAGCCAGAAGTCGCATGGGGTAAGATTAGGCGACCGAGGTCGCCATGAAGTTGGAAAGTAGCGGCTAATGACTCTTTCTGTTGTGAATTTCTGTCGTAGCATCTGTTGCACCCGTACAGCAACGTGTGGAGGGGCTACATCTTGCTTGAAAATGATTTTCCCCAGGCCTTGTCTTTGCTGAAGTGCCGGAATGACAAAGCTGTTCAACGTGTGGCGATATTTCTCTCCGGTAACAGAACAGGTTTCCGGTCCTGTCGGGGTAATGTTCTCATAGAAGAATGGACCTACGATAAATTCCGCTATGAACCCACACCAAACAGTTACCTTTGGTGAATGTAAGGGAATTGCTGTGACTGCATGTGGTGATATGTCATCCCAAATTTTACGCTTTTTTAAGAGTGTTGCCATATTGCACTTGAACTAAATCAGAAAATGTGCATAATAAAAGGTAATTTTATTCCGTATTAATTTGCATTTGTTAACACTCTATTTTCTATTACACAGCGCCAAATATTTCCCTAGCGATGACTTTTGAAACTAATTTGTTTTTTGGCGGAATCCTTCGTCCCCCGTCTTGTTTAATCTTCCTACAAAATGTGACGTCATTCTCGCAGATAGATCGCGCAAGAGAACACTGTGAGCACTGTCAGTTTAATTATGGCCACCTGGTATTCAACAAACTGTTAATTCAGGTAGATTTGAAGATGTTCTTGTTGACTGCAATGATGAAGCATTCTGAAACTACTTTAATTGATCGATGAAGCGTTTACTATAGATACAGATGTTCTTACTTGGCAGATTTTAATATAGAAATCAGACGAAATGAAAAGGCATTTGATTTCGTGAAATATCATTTTAATCTGGATTATGGGGCCAGATGATTAAGCATTCTGAAACTACTTTAATTGATCGATGAAGCGTTTACTATAGATACAGATGTTCTTACTTGGGAGATTTTAATATAGAAATCAGACGAAATGAAAAGGCATTTGATTTCGTGAAATATCATTTTAATCTGGATTATGGGGCCAAGTAACTATCCAAGTACACTTGGCAATTAATTTACAGATTTAACATTTACTATGAATATAACAGCAGACACTTTAAATGATGTATCTTATTTCTCATATCATCGACAATTTTGCGTAGGGTCATTTTAAATGAATAAATTATCCTTCCACTTTCCACGCAGTTACGTTAGTAATCTACGCGACGCTAGTAAACATACGCATTATACAGAAGCGGCTCTCTGAATTAAAAGAGAGAGCCTACTGTTAATTTTTTATCTTAGGAGTAATGATTGGAGTGACGTATCGCCAAAAACAATTCATACTTCGCTAATAGTTTTGAGACTCTGAGAGGTCAGAATTTAAATTGTGGAGCTTTCTAACAGTTTTTCAATTGAATTTATGCTGACGTGTTTGCGTACTTTTGGGGAAGTGTATCAGTTATACCACGCGTTACTGATAGCAGTAACCTGTTCTTTATTTGGGAAACATTTTGAACTATTCTTGCTATGACTGGTGACCTGGGAAAACTAGTTCCTAGACATATCTTAAACATTTATTGAAATTTTGTTTACCGGGTGTTTAAAGCATCCTCTAAACAAGTTCGAGTAGGTGCCTAAAAAATTCCTACATGTTGGTCCTTCTAGTCATTTACGCTAACAATCCATCACTTTGTGCGACTGAGAGCACTTGACACCAACTCGGTTGGGGGGGAGGAAGCAGTCTCCGATGCGGACATTACATAGTTTCCTTGTACGACCTATTAAAATATACCCTTTTTTTTGTATCATTTCATTCAAACTCATTTGATCGAACTTCATTAGAGATATATTCCTGTAAAAATTTGCAAATATAACGCTGGTTTTTGTTGTTTGACTTCGAAATTCATACTTGGTCGCCTTGTTATTCTATCTTAATTATCTTAATATATTTCTCATTGAATTAATTCAGTTCTCATTTATAAAGCAAAAAATGCACAATTTAACAGGATATAAGAATAAAAAATCTAACACCAATACAACGTGTCTTCCTTGTACGGAATATTAAATTATATGCCCTTTTTTGCTGCATTTCGTTTAAACGCCTTTCCCCGAATTTCATTAGAGATATATTTCTTATTCAATTAATTCAGTTCTAACTTCGCGGAAAGGCAAAAATACACAAAACCTCAAAATATCTTCATTAAATATTTTAAAATGTAAAAAACAGATAAAACACCAAATACAGTTAAAAAAAAATTTTTTTTTTTAAATTTCTTTTGCAATTAAAGTTACAGTTTCTACGAAAAAACAAGCAATTCGGCAGATTTTTCGCTGCACAAAATTGAAAGTTTACTTTTGGTATCACTCGGGGAAAAGACACTGAAGCTGCAGAAACTGGCTTAATTCACTATTCTGCTGCTTCAAATGTACACAAATGTGGATGCTATGGTAAAAAAATTACGTTTAGCAGCACTTAAACAACTTTTAAATTGTTGATAATTCTACAACTATTGCATGCAGATTAACTAAAAGTATAAAAACCTTAACCGGAAGATACGAAAAACATAAATCAATCATCTTTAAAGCAAAAAGTGGACAATTTACTAATTTCTCTTACAAAGTTCTCTACGAAGGCATCCTTCCGCTCAAGTCTGTTGTGTTTTGCATATTTCAATAACCCAACAGTATTCCAGATGCTGTATCTCTCAAGTATCTTGTAGCATACCGGGAGCTAACCAAGACCACTGTGATAATATTTAATACGATTCTAATGTTATCTAAACTTCTACCGACAGCATTACCTTTTTTACAAGTATATTTTGGAATATGATACAGGCGATATAAAAGTTCTTCTTTCGCTTCCTATATACTTGAGCTTTGAAATATTTTCCACTTTTAATTTCTGTGATTTGATCCTGCTATACGATATCTTATTTTAACTTTTATCTCTTCTGAACTAATTGTGAGTTCCGGTCGAATTCGTAATAAACACTTTATATTATATTACTTATTTAGCAGAGATTTGAAAACTTGTGTAAATAAATCAAACTATGTCCGTATGAATAGTTAAGATAGCAGACTGTATTCATGCAAATTCAGTGAGTAACATATAAGAGTAAAAATTCTGATGCGGACACCACATGACTTTCTTGTACGAAATATTAAATTATACGCATTTTTTGCTGCAATTCATTTAAACTTATTTCGTCGAATTTCATTAGAGATAAATTTTTCATTCAATTAATTCTGTTCTCACTTCTACACTTCAAGACACTGAAGCTGCAGAAACTGACTTGATTCACTATTCTGCTGAGTTTCAAATTCAAACAAATATGGCTACTGAGAAAAACTAAGCTTAACCGCACTTAAACAACTTTTAAATTGTTAATAATTCTACAACTATTGCATGCAGAATAAGTAAACGCATAAAAGCCTTAAGCGGAAGCTAAGAACAAAAATGCGCAATTTACCAACATATAAGAATAAAAAACTGAAGTCACGGAGCCTAGTAATAGAGTGGGTACATATGTATATCTATATATATTTAAAATTAAAGTAATTAAAAGTAAATTAATAAGCCCAAGACTTGCGCTAAAGCTGCAGAGTACTAAAGCAATAATTCACTATAAATTATAAAACGAAAACTCTCCATATTACATCTCCAAGCAACAGAAATTTAATTTAAAAACATATTGAAAAGGTATTATTTAAGAATTTAAAAAATATATAGAATTTTCAGTCTTCCTTGCTTTAAACACAAACAGTAATTAAAAAGAATACTTTTTAAATACAGCTGCCATTCTTCTTTGGTAATAACAGTAATAATTAGTGGAAATAAATCTGCTTCTAGTATTTGTTCTCTGTTACGATCCAGTTGAAATTGCGGTCTTGCATCTGTGCATCTTTAAAAAAGTACAGAACTTTTTAAGTATTTGAGTAAAACGATAGTCTATATCATTCATATAATTTCTGGTTATTAGCTATGAATCGAAATTTGACTGGCGTTTTGTGAAATTTAGGCAATGCATAAAGATTGAAAATCTATTGTAAAATTTATTCGTATTAATTTCGTAATTTCGATTAGTCTTCGATGAATTGCAGTGAAGGGCTTTTGCAGTATAATCGTCAATTTTTAGATAGGTAACTGCGCTATGGAGTTCTTTTTTAATCAGATTATAGTAGAAAGTTTTTCAAATAATAATAATTTGTTACTGGGTTTGTCTATTTTCCTGATTGTGAAAAGATCCTTTATAAGTTTAATTTTCTTGTCTAAATCTTGCTTGTTATGTGTGCTATTAAGTACTGGTGCTTTAATGTGTCTTTTGAAGTCGCAGAGAATTTCAACTTCTCATTCTAGGTATGTAGTAGTAGGTAAGTTAGTTTTGTAACTGGAGAATATTATGAAAGTTTCTAAATCTTTTTCGAACTGTTGGATGCAGATTTTTTGCTGACTTTGAAAGTGGGTCGAAATTTGGTGCCGAAATTCCTTAATTGCCTTAAATTTCTGTCTTCTATAGTTTCTAAATTTCATGTTAAAATATGTTGGTGATGTTGATCTGCATAAGGGCCGTATTCTGGGAGTTTGAAATTTCAAATATCTGGAGCAGATCTTGGTGTTGTTTAAAGGCCTTATTAATTTTTAATCGGTCATAAACAGGAAGCGGATAGTACAGAAATGTTTATTTTCAAAAGACTTCTTGCTATATAGTTTGTACTTGCAAAAGTCTTTTAGTCTTATAGTGTCTTTTAGTAACTGAAGGCCTTCAAATTTAAAGTGCTTCAGATTTTTGTGTTTGAAGGTGTGGAAAAAATTAGTCATACTTTTGGTGAAAAATTGTTGTTGAAAAAATTAAGAAATTTTGTAATAAATTTTTCAAAGTAAAAAAATGTCTTTTATTTTTCTTTCCTACTCTTGTTTATCTTATTATTTTTTCACTGAATGTTCCGAATTGACTATAAACTGAAATGTCTTTATCTTTTAAATTATTCTGTATATAAGAATTGAGCCCGTATGAGTAAAGTGTTTTACTTTGTAATATGTAAATGGATTCTTTAAGTCTCATTTTGATGTTGGGAATGATATCCAAAATAGAAATTCTAATTTGTTCGAAATCGTGCATTTGAAAATGTTCTACAATCGCAGTATTAATATTGCCATTTTTATTAATCCTAATGTTAAGTTAGTTCTTGGAAATATTTAAATATAGACACACACACGTGCATAGTGTCTATAGATGTAAACAAATGTAAAAAAAAAAAAAAAAAAAAAAAAAAAAAAAGAATTATTACTATTATCCTATACCAGAGAAAAAAATTTGGTTTTAGAAAATGTAAGAGAAACTCATCGCTAAAGCCTAAATTCTGCAGCCACATCTTACTACGCAGTTATTTATGCAAATATTTTAATTTCATTGATAAACTAAAATTATAAAATTTAATTAATAACTTTAGTACTTTTGCAATTGCTTCTTTGGCAGTCTCAGCTGAAATTATCTGTGATAAGGGAAACAATGAGTTATAACTGTAAATTAAAGTATTAGCATTAGAAGACAGAAATTAATAAGCAAAATCTAACTTCATTTGAATAATTAAATTTACCGTAACTGAAATAACGAAATAAGGCTTTATTCTTTCATGACAACTCGCTTCGGAGAATTTCATAGTAAGCGAAAAATGTCTCAAAATAATGTCTTTTTTCCTGCAGGAAATAATTTCAGGAATTGATTCATTAATCTCAGAAGAAGATTTATAATTTATGCATTTCTGCTTGAAGAATGGTTTCAAGTTATTATTTAAAACCCGTAGCTATTTTAAGAATTTGGAAATATTGAACCCTTTTTTTTTCTTATCAAACAACTAAAGTCATGGAATTGAATGACTAAAACTTATAAACAATTAATTTAAACATTCCGAAAAGACCACTTAAAGTATTATTAAAATAAGATAAAAATATGAAAAAAAGTAATTTCCTAGTATATTACGAGTTTTATTGTGAATGAACCTGACGCGATAAAAGTATTAAAGAAATTGAAAAAATTATTAAAAAATTGCTAAAAAAATTCTATATTATATTACAGACAAAGAGGCGTTTTTTTAAAGATTTTGTGTGTTGCCTTAATTTATTAAATGTGATGTTCTTCGCACTTAAACCAATGAAAATTCAATTCAACAGCAATATCGCAAAATATTTAAACGCAACATATCTTTAGAATTTCCGACAGACAGTCTCGCGCGCGGGGGGGGGGAATGTTATTTTCCGTACAGTGTTGCCATAGCTCGCTTTGAAATCGTTGAGTTTGTTAAACAAAAATTCGTTTTACAAAATATTTTTTGTTTTTTTTAACAAAGTTTTACAAAATATGAAATAGATAATAAAACAAATTCGAAATTTGGGCGTCCAGGTGCCCATGTTCGGTTGGAGGTTTACGATATTCAAAATTTGATGGCTCTAGGTAGTGTCGCTTTTTCACAGTGCGAGAAGCTTGCGTACGTTCATGCAGAGTTTTCATTAATCAATTTCTTTAAATATAATACAGGGCGATAATATTTGATGGCAGCAATTTTAAAAGTGAAACTGACATTCATAGTTAAACAGCGCAAAATGCCGTTCCGAAATTAATAGCCCTTCTAGGCTACCAACCCTTTGGGCTAATAATAAAATTCATCTTAAATCCAAATTTACAGAAGTTTCATTGTATAATAGGTTAGGTTATTCAATTATGGCAAAGCACACGAGGGCTATCTGCCTAAAGGGAGGAATGCCTTCGTGGCGGACTTTCTAAGGGAAACTGGCTCTTAAACAAGTTACACATGGGGAAAACCACGAAAACGCCCATGCAGCCAGCCCGTTCGCGGGATTCGAACCTCAAGACCGAACTACCAGTGTTCAGCGTCTTTACCGCTCGGCCGCTGGTGGACCTTCATTGTATAATAAGCGAAACCAAAACATTTATCAAATTAGTAATTTCATATTATTTCAGTAAATGGATTTGGGTTTCTTTTTAACTAAAGAGCTAAAAAGTAAACAATATTTTGCTAAATTCTCCACAAGGTGAACATTTGAATATGTGTTCAGTCATCAGCACTGTAAAATGAGGAAAAGTAGTTTGTAGCAAAATTATTGCACCTATCGTGAAACCAAAAATTCGACTCTGTTGGAGTGCATAAGAAGTGCAAAGAAAACTCGCTAAGAATTTTTTAAATAATGAGAAAAATCGATTAACGGGACAACAGAATACACTGGTGTGCAAAAATTAAGGACGAAGTCGAAAAATTAGCATATCAGCTGAACGAAGAGGCAGAGCGGACAGAAAGACCAATCAGGAGATTAAGTAAGGTGATGTACGGTAGCACATGCGCAGATATGCAGGTAGACGTAATGGGGGAGTGTCTGAGTAGTATAAAGCATGTTGTCGGTGTAAGATCAGTATTTCTGGCAAAGAGATTGCACGCCGTATAGCAGTTAAAATCACACCGAGTTGCTGCCTCAGCGAGAAATGGCGAATAATCAATCTGTTAGACGACATCTGGATGCTTTTACCCGAGGTCGAATCATTGGGAAGTTGGAGGAAGGCCGCAGTGTGACAAGTGTGGCTGCAGAGTTCGGAATTGCTCACAGCATCGTTTCACGACTTTGGAGACAATTTCAAACTACAGGAACAGCTATCCGGGGGTTTAGTAGTGGTCGTCCACGAGGAACCACACCCGCAGATGACCGGTATATTGCCTTACAGGCCAGAAGAAACAGGCGGCAGACAGCGGGAGAAATCGCTAGACACACGACACAGGCGACTGGACGACCGATATCGCGTTTTACCGTGGCCAGAAGACTGCACGGTGGTGGTCTGTTTGCACGACGCCCTGTACGGTGTGTACCTCTAACGCCTGCCCATCGGAGAAGGCGTTCTCTGTGGTGCCGGGAACACCGGAATTGGAGAGACAATGAATGGGGACGAGTACTCTTTACAGATGAGAGCAGATTTAGTCTGAGTTGCGATTCTAGACACATACACATCTGGACAGAGCGGGGAACACGCAATAACCCCTTCAACATCATCAAAAGGGACTGTTTTGGAGGTCGCGGAGTTCTCGTTCGAGCAGACATAATGCTTGGTAGCCGGACCGACCTTCATATCTCCCAAGGAGGTTCGTCACCTGGGACTGCTATTGTAACGAGGTTCTTCTTCCTTACATGCGTCTTTTCACAAGGGCTATGGGTCCTCAGTTCCTCTTCATGGACGACAACGCTCCACCTCATCGCACAGTTACTGTCGAAGAGCTGTTGGAGAGTGAAGATATTGAACACATGGATTGGTCGGCAAGGTCTCTGGATCTAAATCCCGTCAAGCATGTACGGAACTTACTAGGGAGACCCGTGGCAGCACGTAACTTATCGCCAGTAACGATTCCGAAACTGCGATTGGTGCTACAAGAGGAACGAGCAGCAGTGTCTCAACAGCTCATTAACAACCACATATCCAGCATGCACAAATGATGTGAAACCTGCCTAGCAGTCAGGGGAGATCATATCCCCTATTAAAGACCGGATGTTTCTTGCTGGACACCCATCACAGGGATGTTTCGGCCTTCAGTCGCATTGCGCTCCATGCTACTTTTTCAGTAAAGCTTCTTTTTATCCCTCTGATTTCTCTTTTAGTAAGTGTTGCTTACATTACTCATGTCCTTACGTATTGGGGATCTTAACGGTATTAAATGTGTTGATTTGGAAAGCTTTTGTACAAAGTTATATTGAAAAAACCGTCTCGTGCTTAATTTTTGCACACCAGTGTATTATACAAGGTGGGCATAAAAAAAATTCCCCGATATATGAACTCCTAGCGGCTGTCCGCTCGACCAATCGAAATGAAATTTCAATAGGTATGCAGTCGAGATCGTGAGAAAATAGAGCTCTCACAGTTACCGTTACAGTGAAAAATATTTCGAAATTTTCGAAAGGCAATATTCACTTTTTTACTGCACAAATGGATAATCTCACAATATCTTACCATAAATTTCTATCGTAAAAGTTTTGGATATAGAATATGTAAAACAATATAAAGAATATGTAAAACATAAATAAAATAACTAGAAAGAGCACTAGAAAAAGAGAATAAATAGAAAAATGGCAAATTATAGAGGAATAAATACGAAGAGCAAAAGTTACTACTTTCCGGTTTGAAAAGGACATCTAGATCCATGTTTTTGCAAGAAACGAGTGACAAAGTATAGATTGCTTTTCTTAAATTCATTCTTTTTCTTTACTTTCTATTAAATTTTAAAAGAACGGCAGTAAATGTAACATAGTTTAAATAACAAAATAAAAAATTAATTTATCTTAAATTAATTTAACTATTTTAACTGTTCCAGAACTTTTTAAAAATTACTTTAACTACTAAATTAATTTAAAAAAATTAACTAACTTTTTAAAAATTCATTTAACTATTTTAACTTGTCCAGAAATCAAATTGTTTGAATTTATTTAAGTACAACTTCTATGGGAACTACAGAAATCTTACACATGTCTAAGTTTCCATGCAATTCCGACTGATAATCACAATTATAGTCTTAGAAATCAATATTACCCATAGGAACCTGATTTATAAATCTGCTGTTGACCATTGAGTATAATCAAAGAGCACATAGTCGGCGATGTATGCCAAAAAGATGATAAAAGTGGCTTCTAACAACCCTTCCGGAACCATGATCATCAATCGGAGGTAGTTGGCGCTGTTGGCGCTACCAATCGGCGATGAAACGAGCCGATAAGCGCAGCAGTGCCTCGACCAAAGAGTGCCACTTTTATCGAGGCACCTAGAAGTGCTGAGATTGGGGGCACTACAAGTGCCGATGCTAAGAGAGATTAGCAGCTCCACCTCCACCCGGGGATGAGGGTCCCTTATCTTTTTTTAACATCATTTTGACGGCCAGAGGCGTTAGAGGTGTATCGGGTCATTTATTACACTTCTATTAATATTTATTTTTATATAGCACATTTCGAATTGTTTGTTTCTCGTAACGATTTCGACAGAGAAAGTTGAGTGAAGAAATTTTTACGTAGAATACTTTTCTTTTTAAATTCTGCATATACGTCCTTTTTTTTTTCTCTTTTTTAGAATTTTTATTTACTTGCTTTGTTTTCAATTTATTAACGAACCGATTCTAATCAGATGAAAATAATTACGATCCCATTTTTCACTTCGAAAATAAAATGATTCCGACATTTTGGAGAGAAACTAATTGTGAAGGACCACAATGAACCTATGAAAGCATGCAGAAAGAAGCGAGAAAATACCTGATATACTCCCCCTTCTAAAAGGCGACTGGGATTAGAGAAACCAGATGCCAAATCCTGGTGGTGACTAACTGGCATCCACAACCCTTTCAGTTCGGGCGCCACTTGCAGAACCATTAGGTTTTTTTTTATGCTAGAAATGGGGAAAATGGGCTGTACTCTTGCTGGAATTCGAACTCCGGACCTCCCGAACAGGCGTCGAATATACTTCCAGTTACACCACGAAGGCATGCGGAAAGGAGTGATAAAAATGGAACTGATTCATAATTTCTTCTGCCTTTCTAATCAAGAAGAGAAAATACGTTTAAACAACTTTCATCATATTACACGAAAAATAAATAAATAAATAAAAACGTAACTAATACAATATGCAGATTAATTGTGACAAAGCGGTTTCTTTTTCTTTTTTTTTAATAATTTATGTATATACTTCCTCAATACAGTAATAATAATAAAATTAATAGGAAATATGTTCCCTTTTAGCAGAAATGACTTCTCGAATGCGCTTAGGTATTGACTGTACTAGTCTTGTGCATATAATGTTTACTTCTTTATCATGGAGCTACACTTTTATAGTGTTCTGGATCATGCGCTCTTTTGTCATACAATCAATTTTGCTAAGATGTACCTTGAGGATCTACCACAAGTTTTCGACCGGATTTAAGAGTGGTGAATTTCCAGGCCAATCAACAATAGCACAAAAATTTTATTTTCCAACATGAACCTTCTGACAAATTTCGAATTGTGGCATGGAGTGCATATCATACTGAAATATCCCGGCACGATCCTACGTTTTACAGTTTCTACGTACTTCTACGAATTCATTAATCTGTCAATAGGAACTAGATTTCAAATGCAGTGCAGGGGAAAAAAAACTGCAGTGAAAAAAACATAAAACGTGTTTTTGAGCGTATTTTACGGTTTGTTAGATACGTTGGAGTCTTATTGATTCACCCTTGTTTCGTCTAGCGACGTTAGATGTGCATCCGTAAACAAATAAATGACTGAGAATCGTCGCTGAAAATGATCTTTCTTCCTGTCATTTATGGTACAAGATTTGAATTTTCTAGCCTATAATAGATTTTGCTTCATTTGATGTGTTAAAACTTATTTTTTTAATTGGCTTTCACGTCTTCCCGCCAGTAGTGAGAAGTAAGTTTACACCGCATATTTGAAGGATGAATACCGTAGATTATAGATCTCCTTTAAGGTCCTTGTTAGTTTATATTGAATTAATAATTCTATTTCATAGTAGGAATCCATCATATTTTGGAGTTGCTTTCCTTTACCTCGAACATTTGTCTTTCCCTTATGGAGAAAAGGATCCAGTTTCATTGCATCTCTACAGGATTCGAGAGATGTTCAATTTTCCAACACCAAACGTGGAAGCAATATTTCTTATAGTGATAAATATATAAATTGAAATTGTTAAATGCGAAACACTTCGTTCTCTTTCTAGGCATTGTATCCATTTTTTGAATACTGAAATGAACGAATGCAAAATGCATTTCAAAATTTAACTTCCTCTTCTCCCAGAAACAAGTAAAAATAATGTAACTCTAAGTGGTCAAAAGCAGACGTCTAGACGACATTAAGGAAGATAAAACTGTTTTAAGCACCTGTTGTAGCCAACTGCCAACCAACTAAAATTTCTGTGAAATAATCGCCTTGTTTCAATGATTTGCGTAGTACAATACTGTTACGAACCGTTATATTACAGTATATGTGTAATTGATTTTAGTGAAGTTATATGTAAAATTATAGTGTAAAGTTTTAGTTTAAACTAACAAACTTTTATTTTAATTTCTCTTTCCTATGAGCTCTTATTTCAACTTTCCGTTAGAATGAGCGCGCGTTTCAGTTTTATGCTAGTTTGAAGTGGAGGCAAGTTTTTGTATTTAAAAGGTTAGCAAGGAATTTCTCAGTGTGAGAGAGCTTTTAGTCTCTGATCACTGCGGCTCTGTTCGGCGTTCTCCTGACTAGCTAGTATTTAAGTTCTAAGCCTTAGCGCTGTTACGCTATTACTTATTGAAGTAATCTAAGTGCGTTAGCATTAGCTAAATCTTGCTACTCACCACTGATAGTTTAGCATAGAGGCCAACCTCGTGTTTATAGCTCTGAGAACAACGACTACTTAATTTTCTACTTAACTTTATTTTGAATTACTTGATCGTTCAGTATAGACCCAAGTGCGGTCATTATTTTCTGTTATCGCTTCCGAGTTGGGAAGTGGCTGTAAATAGTAGTTTAATAAAAGGGTAATTTTAAACCCTTCTTGCGTGTAGTTGTTCTATCACTTAACCATAGTTATTCTGCCACAGAACATAGCTGCATTCAGCTCCCTGTTCGATATCAGGACTTTGTTACTGTTACGAATATGTTCGCCAAAAGTATGCACAGAACACACAGTCCTGACAATAGTATATCTTGTTCAATACAACCTGAAGTATCTCGAAAAACGGAATGCTGTACGAGAAAAAATAAGATTACAGGGCAAGTGTATTTAATACTGAGGTAAATGGCTATCTTGTTAAATTGGCGACCAAAATTAATAATTGCCAAAAGTCGCCATATTTGGCGACATTGTGGTCTGGTCTCTGTATAACTACCATTGGCCTAATATCCTATGTAACTGTAACTGTATCTGTATTGAAATTATGTACCAGCTGTAATGAGAAGATCCGCAATTTTCAATTTTTATTTCAGAGTTAGATCTCTGTGCGAGCTTCGCTCTTGACATGTGCTTTGAATTGCGGTCATTTTAACGTTCTTTGTAGTTCAAAGTGGTAATTACTGATTGTACTGTATCATGCTGAGAGGATCTCTCCGAGTACGTCGGTGGAAAGTTCCAGAACTGCAAATTGTTTCTTTTGTAAAAATAAATTTTATCAAACTATCATCGGTTCTGTGTGCATTGAGTCCATTACGAACTCGTACGCACGCAACACTTTAAGCCCCAGATAATAATTTATGTTTTGTGTATATGATCAGCTGCCATGTACTTTTCCTATATATATATATATACATATGCTAGAAAAGGTGGTATTATATATATCTATAGAGAGAGAGAGATGTGACAGGTGTGACGTAAATGTAATAGTGGTATTATATATATATATATATATATATATATATATATATATACACACACACACAAA